>CATLKC010000185.1:605000-785000 GCA_949987585.1 Pipistrellus pygmaeus
CAACCAATGGACATAAAACTCTGGGGAGGGAGGGTATGTATGGGGGGGCAATGTTAAAATATGTACACAGATAATAATTTAATAAAAAAAAATGTAAAAATAAATAAATAAAATAAAACAAAACTGAACCGTTTATGGAAAAAAAAAAAAAAAAAAAAAAAAAAAAAAAAAAAGAAGAAGATATAGGGAACAATGTTCAAAGGTAAGAGAGGCAAGTTTTGTACTGATTACATATTTATTTCTGTACCAGTAATTTTGCGTTTCTAAAATAAGTTTGGTTAAGCAGTTAAACCAGAAGTGCTGACATCACCAAGTGGAAGGGGTCATGTGTTCAGGCTTAAGTGCTCAAATGGTAATTGTTTGGGGGCGGGTGATATGCTGAGATTGCTGATGTCACCAAGATTATTTCTAGGATTAGGATTTGGGTTACGGTTTGGGTTCAGGATAAGGTTAGGGTTAGAGATAGAGCTAGGGCTAGATCTAGGGCTAGGGCTAGGGTTAGGGTTATGGCTATGGCTAAGGCTATGGCTAGGGATTGGGTTAGGGTTAGGATTAAGATTAGGGTTAGAATTAGGGTTATGGCTTGTGGTAAGGCAAGGGTTAGGGTTATAATTAGGTTTAAGGCTAGGGTTAGGGTTAGGGGTTGGTCTAGAATTAGGGATAGGCCTAGTTTGAGGATAAGGATTCGGCCTAGGACTAGGGTTAGGTTTAAGGTTAAAGTTAGATTTAGGGATAGGGTTTGTGCTAGGTTTAAGGTTAGGTTTGGGTTATGGCTAGGGTTAGGGTAATGAATAGGGCTAGGACTAGTGTTGGTGATAAGGATAGGGATAGGGATAGGCCTATGGTAAGGTTTAGGGTTAGGGTTAGAGTCAGATGTAGCATTAGGGTTAGGATTTGTTTTAGGTTTAGTTATCAGACTCAATATAGGGTTAGGGTTTAGGCTAGGTTTATGTTAAGGTTAGAGTTCGGATTAGGGTTATGTTTATGGCTAGGGCTAGGGCAATGTTTAGGGTTAGGGTAGTGTTAGGGCTACAGTTGGGCAAGGTTTGGGCTAAGAGTGGGGTTAAGGTTAGGGTTAGTACTATGTCTATGGCTAGGGTTATGGTGAAGGTTAGGGCTAGGATTAGGGTTAGGGTTAGGGTTAGATCTATAATTAAAGTTAGGATTTGGGTAAGTGTTAGAGGTCAGGCACAGTACAAGGTTAGGTTTAGGCTAGGTTTAGGTTAATGGTTAGGGTACAGGTTAGGGTTATGGTGTATTAACATTTGGAATTCACAATGAATAAGCTACAATCCATGGACATAACTGAGCGTTACACAGAGGCAGACATTAACAGATTAAGACAATATTTAGAAATGTGCTTCATACATGTGAATACATGTTCAAATGGTTCTCAAATCTTAACAACACAATTTGTACATCAAAAATCCTGTTCTAAGGGCTTAGAAGTGAGTGTGATAATCTTTCCAATTATTTTTCCCGTCACAATGAATAAACACTTGGATTTATCAATGAATGATCTTGAACCTGTGTGAAAGATGAATCAATCTCTGGAAAATAACACTGATAACCTGGGGAAATGAGTAAGAAAATGCTTGAAACAGTCGAAATACAAATACATCTATAAAGACCATTATTATCATTAAAACATTGTTTAATGACAGGGAACAATGTTCAAAGGTAAGAGAGGCAAGTTTTGTACTCATTACATATTTATTTCAGTACCAATAATTTTGCATTTTTGAAATAAGTTTGGTTAAGCAGTTAAACCTGAACTGCTGACATTACAAAGTGGAAGGTCCCATGTGTTCAGGCTTAACTGCTCAGGTGGTAATTGCTTGGGCCAGGTGATATGCTGAGACTGCTGATGTCACCAAGATTAGTTAGAGCAGTGTTTCCCAACCTTCTCTCATGATGAGAATCACCTGGTGGAGTTGTTAAAACACAGATTCCTGAATCCCAGCTAAGAAGTGCTAAACTAGAATTTTTGAGAACATATAGGTAAAATTGCATACCTAACTTAGCGCTCTGTATATAACATCTGTCTTAGAGCACTAGTTAAGTATACAATTTTACCTATATGTTCCCAAAAATTCTAGTTTAGCACTTCTTAGTTGGGATTCAGGAATCTGTGTTTTAACAACTCCACCAGGTGATTCTCATCATGAGAGAAGGTTGGGAAACACTGAGTTAGAGGATTAGGGTTAGGGATAGCGTTCAGTACAGAGTTAAGGCTATTGCTATAGCTAGGGTTAGTGTTAGAGTTATGGTTAGGCTTATGGTTAGCGTTAGGGTGGAATTAGGGCTAGGGTTAGGGTTAGAGCTAGGGCTTAGGCTAGGGTTAGGGCCAAGTTTAGCATTAAGGTTAAGGGTTATGGTTAGTGCTAGAGCTAGGGCTAGTGTTATGTTTAGTGTTAAGGTTATGATTAGGGCTAGGACTAGGGTTAGGATTAGGGCTAGGATTATGGATTGGGTTACTGTTAGGGCTAGGGTTTGGGTAAGGTTAAAGGTTCAGGCTAGGGTTAGCTCTAGGGCTAGGGTTAAGTGTAGGGCTAGGGATTGAGCTAGAGTTAAGTTTAGGGTTAGGTTTAGATCTAGAATTAAAATTAGTATTTGATTTTGGGTTAGAGGTCGGGCTTACTATAGGCTTAGGTTTTATGCTAGGTTAATGTTAAGAGCCATGGTTCAGTTTAGGGTTATGGTGTATTAACAATTGGAATTCACAATGAATAAGCTACAATCAATGGAAATAATTGAGTGTTATACTGAAAAAGACATGAACAGATTATGACAGTATTTAGAAATGTGCTTCATACATGAGAGAACATGTTCAAATGGCTCTAATATCTAAACAACACAATTTTGTCACTGGCAAATCTTGTTCAAAGGGCTGAGAAGAGATTATGTTATGTTTCCAATTATTTTTCCGGTCAGAATGAATAAACACTTGGAATTCTCAATGAATGATCTTGAACCACTAGGAAAGATGAATCAAACTCTGGAAAATAACACTGATAACCAAGGGAAATGTCTAAGAATGTGCTTAAAACAGAAGAAATACATCAACAAAAAGCCATATTGTAAAAATATTGTTTAAAGTTATAAGGAAAATGTTCCAAGAGAAGAGAGGTAAGTTCAGTACTAATTACATATTTATTTCAGTAACCATAATTTTGCGTTTTTGAAAGAAGTTTGGTTAAGCAGTTAAACATGAAGTGATGACATCACCAAGTGGGAGGGGCCCTGTTTTTGGGCTTTAGTGCTCAGGTGGTAATTGTTTGGGCCAGTTGATATGCTGAGAGTGCTGATGTTACCAAAGTTGGTTCTAATTTTCAGGATAGGGGTAGGGCTAGGGTTACGGTTAGGGTTAGGGATAGGGATAGGGTTAGGCTTAGGGTTAGGGTTAGGGCTTGGTCTAGGACTAGGGCTAGGGCTAGGGTTAGGGCTAGGGTTAGTGCTAAGATTAGGGTTAGATTTAGGGCTAGGCTTAGTGCTAGGTCTAGGGTTAGGGTTAAAGTTAAGGTTCGGGTAATGGATAGGGTTAGGGTAAGGGTTAAAGCTAGGGCTAGGGCTAGGTTTAGGGTTAGGGTTAGGATTAGAATTAGATCTAGCATTAGGTTTAGGATTTTGGTTAGGGTTAGTGATCAAGGTCAGTTAGGGTTAGGTTTTAGGCTAGGTTTAGGTTAAAGTTAAGGTAAGGATTAGGGTTAGCATTCGAGTTACGGCTTGGGCTAGAACTAGGGCAAGTTTAGGGTTAGGTTTAGGGGTAGGGCTACAGTTGGTCAAGGTTTCAGCTTAGGGTGGGGTTAGGATTAGAGTTAGGGCTCTGTCTAGATTTAGGGTTAGGGTTATGGTTAGGGGTAGGGTTAGAGTTAGAGTTAGGATTAGGATAAGGGTTAGATATAGCATTAGGGTTAGGATTTGGGTTAGGATTAGAGGTTAAGCTCAGTATAAGGTTAAGGTTTGGGGCTAGGTTTACGTTAAAGGTTAGGGTTCAGGGTAGAGTTATGGTGTATTAACATTTGGAATTCAAAATGAATAAGCTACAATCAATGGAAATAATTGAGTGTTACACTGAAATAAACGAGAACAGATTCAGACAATATTTAGAAATGTGCTTCATACATGACAATACATGTTCAAATGGCTCTCATATCTAAATAACACAATTTTGTCACTGGGAAATCTTATAGAAAGTGCTGAGAAGAGATTGTAATAATGTTTCCAATAATTTTTTTCCCGTCAGAATGAATAAACACTTGGAATTCTCAATGAATGATCTTGAACCACTGTGAAAGATGAATTAAACACTGGAAAATAATACTGATAACCTAGGGAAATGTCTAAGAATGTGCTTAAAACAAGAGGAATACATCAACAAAGAGCCTTAATATCCTTTAAAACATTGTTTAAGATATAGGGAACAATGTTCAAAGATAAGAGAGGCAATTTCTGTACTGATTACATATTTATTTCAGTACCCATAATTTTGAGTTTTTGAAAGAAGTTTGGTTTAGTAGTTAAACCAGGAGTGGTGACATCACCAAGTGAGAGGGGCCACGTTGTTGGGCTTAAGTGCTCAAGTGGTAATTGTTCGGGCCAGGTGATATGCTGAGATTGCTGATGTCACCAAGGTTAGTTCTAGGATTAGGGTTAGGGGTAGGGGTAGGGTTAGGGTTAGGACTAGGTCTAGAGGTAGGTTAAGGTTAGGGTTAGGGTTTGGGTTAGGCTTAGGACTAGGGTTAGGTTTAGGGTTAGGTTTAGGGCTAGGTTTAGATCTAGCATTAGGGTTAGGATCTCGTTTAGGGCTAAGGCTAAAACTAGGTTTAGGGTTAGGGTTACTGTTATTGATCGTGTTAGGGTTAGGATTAGGGCTAGGGCAGGGCAATGTTTAGGGCTAGGGTTAGGGCTACACTTGGGCAAGGTTTAGGCTTAGGGTTGGGTTACAGTTAGCTTAAGGACTATGTCGAGGGCTAGGGTTAGAGTTAGTGTTAGGGTTAGGGCTAGGCTTAGATCCAGCATTAGGGTTAGGATTTGGATTAGGGCTATGGCTAGGAATAGGGTTAGGGTTAGGGTTAGCTTTAGGGTTAAGGTTAGTGTTATGGTTACGTTTAGGCTAGAGATAGTGTTAGGTTTAGAGTTAGAAATAGAGTTAGATCTACAGTTATGGTTAGGAGTTGGGTTAGGGCTAGAGGTCATGCTCTGTATAGGGTTTGGGTTGAGACTAGGTTTCAGTTAAGAGTTAGGGTTCAGGTACGGTTATGGTGTACTACCTTTTGGAATTCACAATGAATAAGCTACAATCAATGGAAATAATTGACTGTTTCACTGAAAAAAAAAAACATGAATTGATTAAGACAATTTTAAGAAATGTGCTTCATACATCAGAATACATGTTCAAATTTCTATAATATGTAAAAAACACAATTTTGTTACTGGGAAGTCTTGTTCAAAAGGTTTAGGAGAGATTGTGATAATGTTTCCAATTATTTTTAGCATTAGAATGAATAAACAGTTGGAATTCTCAATGAATGATCTTGAACCACTATGAAAGATGAATCAAACTCTGGAAAATAACACTGATAACCTGGGGAAATGTCTAAGGATGTGCTTGAAACAGGAGGAATACATCGACAGGATCCAAGATGGCTGCTTGGGTAGACATCTAACCGCAGCAGCACACAACAATTTCAATGGAATACAACTAAAATGTAGAGTGGACATTGCCCAGAGCTACAGGTAGTCGACTGACTGAAAATTCTACAAGAAGGAAAGAGAAAACCAGAAGGAAAATCAGAGGAGCTGAAAAATCCCTAAGGTATGGAGACAGGCTGTGCGCCCGCACGCGCAAGCGCGCGCAGAGGTCACAGCCGGAGAGGAAGAGAAGGCAGGGTGCCTGCCTGGCATTCCCTAGCAAATAAAACCCCCATCCTGGGCTGAACCCCCGAACCGGCCGTGCTGAGCCCCAGTTATGGGCCAGACCCTGGGGACCCAGGCTCGGGCAGGGGGAGACGGGGCAGTGAGGCAGAATCCCAGGGGAGCAGCGAAAAGCAGGGCCCCGAAGTCACGCACATTGCTCGCAAGGGAAGGAATGTTGACTCTGATGTGGGACTGCACTGGAGGGAAGGAAACAGGAGCCCCGGCTGGCTCAGGCAGGGGGAGACGGGGCTGTGTGGCGGAATCCCAGGGGAGCGGCCAAAAGCGAAGACCCCAGAGTCGCACACATTGTGCGCGCAGACGCGCACATTGCCCGCAGAGGACAGAATGTTGACTCTGATGCTGTATTGCCCTGGCGGGAAGAAACAAAATTTCCGGCGGTGCTGAGCCCCACTCCCGACTGCCCTGACCTCCAGCTCTAGGCCAATCCCTGGGGACCCAGGCTCAAGCAGAGGGAGACGGGGCTGTGAGGTGGAGTCCTGGGGGAGCGGCGAAAAGCGAGCTCCTGGAGTCGCGCACATTGCGCGCAGAGGACAGTCTGATGACTCTGATGCTAGACTCACCTAGCAGGAAGGAGAAAAAAAGCTCCAGACTGGAGGAATGAGACGAGGAGCAGGAGCCCCTGCCGGACACCGGCCAGCCAGGCGCCAGCAAGGAACCGGGCGACGGGGCCCCCAGGGGGGAGGTGCCCCTGAGCCTTCGACCGCTGAGCACAGGCAATGGAGCCGATGCCGGGGGCTGCCTCCTGGGCGGCGGTGCCGACCCCGGCAACAGGCTGAAGCAGTGCAGGAGCCCGCGGAGAACAAAGGGGTGCCACAGGCCCACCTGCTGAGCTTCCAGGACAAGCAGGAAGAAACCGAAGTTCTCAATGTGAAGAAATCAAGGGAGAGCAAAAGATAGTAAAATAACTTAAGAAAGAACACAAAGAAGATCTTGAAAAATCAAAGACTAAGTCAGAACTCATCTCAGCAGCCAACATTGCAACATAAATGTGTTTTTTTTTTGTTGTTGTTTTTTGTTTTTTTTTAAAAGAACAGAATGTTGGAACAGCGGCGGCCAGGCCTAGAGTGTCCAGGCACAAGGCAGTAGCAGCCGGGTCTGGAGCAGCAACAGCCAGGCCTGGAGCAGCCAGACCTGGGGCAGTGGCAGCCAGGCCTGAGGTGCAGGTGGCCAAGCCCAGGGTGGCCAGTGCAGGAACACCCAGACCCGGAGCGGCCGGGCCCGGAGAACCTGAGCCCAGAGCAGCCGGGTCAGGAGCAGCCAGGCCCAGAACAGCAGTAGCCAAACCCGGAGCATCCAGGCCGGGAGCGGCCAGGCTCGGAGCTGCTAGGCCCGGGGCAGCCGGGCCCAGAGCAGACGGGTCAGGTGCGGCCAGGCCCAGCTGCCGGGTCGGTTGCGGCCAGGCCCGGAGCAGCAGCTGCCAGGCTGGGAGCGGCCAGGCCCGGAGCGGCCGGGCCTGGAGCAACCGGGCCCAGAGCAGCCAGGTCGGGTGCGGCCAGGCCCGGAGCAGCAGCTGCCAGGCTTGGAGCGGCCAGGTCCGGAGCGGCTGAGCCAGGAGCAGCCAGGCCTAGAGCAGCCGGGTTGGCTGAGGCCAGGCCCGGAGCAGCAGTAACCAAGCCTGGAGCAACCAGGTCGGGAGCGGCAGTGGCCAGACCCCAAGCAGCTGGTTGTGGAACAGACCAGAGCAACAGAGGCCAGGCCCGGAGCAGCCAGGCCCGGAACAGCTTGCTCCTCACCTGCCCCCGTCCCAAGGCTGCCTCTCAGACATGGCTGGAAACTTTTGCGGGATCTTGAGGGTCTGCTGAATCAAGTGATGAAGGCTTAGATCTGGATATGTTGAGTTAGTATAGCGCTGGGGTGTTGATCTCTGAGTGCCTTTTGCGGGGCCTGGATGAGGTTGGTTGACCTATTTGGAAATGTCTTTTGTGTGAAGTGTATCTTTGGGCATGTGGAGATATTATTGATATGAGAAAATGCTAAGTAACTGGTTTACTATTTGAAAAGGGATTTACTATCGGGGAAAGGGAGGGAGGAAGAGACTGAACATAAACTGTGCACCTATGGATGAGGACAATGGGGGAGGGGAAGGGGGCGGAGGGTGGGGTGGGAACCTGGTGGAGGCGGGGAGAAATGAGGAACCTCTGTAATAATTTGAACAATAAAGATTGATTTAAATAAATAAATAAATAAATAAATAAATAAATAAATAAATAAAATTAAATTAAAAAAAACAAAAAAAACCCACATTGGACCAAAACATGGACGAGTAAGAAAAGCCGAGCCCTAAATTGATAAACACCTTGTTTGATAATGTCACCCGGTGACATGGTAAAGTGGTCTAACGTGTCGTCTCCTCCAACAACACAGAGTTCTCCTCTGGAGCTCCGCAGAGCACCGGCTCCAGGCGCCACTCCGGGATCCAGTGGAGTCAGAGCACAAGTGACTCACGGAGTCCGGTGAGCCCTGGGGAATGTTGCATCTCTCCTGGGCTGGACAGGATTCTGATTGTCCAAGTACATTTAGCGAACGTAGCGTCATTGGTCATTATTCAGTTCATTCATTTACTATTTTCTGTGTTTTTTATCTTTCCTCTCTTGGCTTAACAATTTAGCAACCGGGCAACAAAAGAGTGCCTTTTGGAGCAGGAAGAAGGACAAAGTCAAAGACCAGCCTCCCAGGGCCAGCTCGACTTTGTCTAACCTCATATGTTGCTGCAACTGTTAAAGTGCCCCCTCACCCCCCTAACTAGCCTCTCCCTTTTTTCCGACCCCAAAGATTTATTATCCTACCCCTTTATCCCTGTCTTAACCATATACCCTTTATTTCTGAAAATTAAAAAAAAGACAAAATCAACAACAACAAAACAACAAACAAGCAAGCCCAAAGAAAATCAGTACTTATGGAAAAAAAAAAAAGATCCCGTAGCAAATGGAAACCTCTATCGCCATGACAACAAGGCCACATCAAAGCCAAGAAGCCGCCATCGGTGTGCCTCACTAACTTCTGTGTCATCTACTTGGACTCTGGCACTGGCCCTGCTTCCTGGGCTGCCACGGCCTGCTCCTGCCTCTGCCAGGCTCCCGTAGGCGCACTGGGAAACGCAAAGTGTCTCTGGCTTGACTGCTGTCTGTCCATCTCCGCCTCGCTCTCTCCATGGTGAGTTCACGCACTGGATGCCTGATTTCAAGTGGTAACATGAGGTGCTTCTGACCTCACAGTGGGGTGTACACCTTGAGGAGCTGAGGGGGAGGGGGCAGGTCCTGGCAGAGTGAGGAGAGGGCCTGCAATCCGGATAGTGGAAGGGATCTGGGCCCACAGCCCCTGGGCTGCCTGGAGCCAGATGCTGTGAAAAACAGCCTTGTCCTCCTGCTCCTGGACCTCCAGCTGCATGCATTTGCCACTTGGGTTTGGAGAGCACATCTTGTCCCAGTGTGAGGTAGCTGGAGGCCTTTTAGGGGTTTTTCCCTCATGGTTTCTTAAAATTAGGGTTCTGTTTGCCTTTGATAAGAGTATTTGTTCACAACTAAATGCACAGATTGCAGAAAAGCACAAAACAGGAGGTGAGCTCCTTGTGCAGTAAAGGCACCATGCGGAGATGAGGACTTCTTAAGCCCACGGCTGTTGGGGTGGCCACCGACTTGGTTGTCAAGTCCTCAGGGTGCCATCCTGGCCCGTGAGGGCCCAGCCCACAGGTCTCGGTGATCCTGAGCGGACACGGGTCAGGGTGCTTTTGGGTCAGGGATCTGAGGACACAGCGTCACACAGCAGCTGTGCCCAGGACTTCCTGTGCTGGCCTTGTGCCAACATTTGGTGGAGCCTCGTGAGTTGGTCCTTCACATTCTCCCAGCTGCTCAGGGCCCGTGCTGTGAGCGAGTGTTAGAGAGAGGGCTGGCCTCCCGGGGCCTTGGCTCAGGTCTGCGGGCAGGGCCTCCTTCTCAGACCATGGCCGTGAGGCACACGCCCACTTTTGTCCCGGGCTCCGTGTGCCCTGCTGCCTCTGCTCTAGGCCTCGGTGTGGTCACCCACCTTGGCATGGGATGTGGCAGCCCATTTCTCACCGTCCTTCTCTGCCCCAGGCCCTGGGCACCTAATACTGATGGGAGCCCCCCGCCCCCTGGGGAGGCATGATGGACTGCACACATGCCTCTGCTGACCCAGCCCCAGCCCTGGCATCCTGGCCAAGGCACTGTGTGTGCTGGGGCCATGCTGGGCTGTGAGCAGGCCCTGCAGGAGCGGGAACTTTGGGGCTCGCCATGTGGCCTGCGCAGGGGCCACCCTGGGGGGGGGGGGGGGGGAATGGCTCTCCGAGGACCCTCCTGTCCTCACTCCCGCCTCTCTGTCCTGTTCTCTTCTCTCTAGGAAACTCCCAGTTGCCTGATAACCTTCCAAGGTGCCTGGTCAGAACCACCACACTCTCCCTACAACTGCCCACCGGAGGTCAGGCAGGCCCAGCTGCCAGGAGAGGAGGGAAGACGCCTCCAGCTCTGTGCCCACAGGAGGACTGCCAGCCCCTCCGGGAAGCTGCTGGAGGGGGGCAGCATGTAAAGCCCAGCTTGAGACCTGCTGAGGTCGAGGCCCACCCAGTGCACCTGAGGCAGCCCGCCTCCCAGAGCCTGTTTCTGGGCAGAGCCGGACACCACACGGCTGCCTGACCGCCCACACAGCGGCCCGCGGGTGCTTCCCTGAACAGGTTCTTCAGCCTGGCCTCGGCCCGGCTGCTTGGGGCCCGCGGGCTAGAGGCCTGAAAACAGGAGTCTCCCTGCAGCCGGAGGTTCTGAGGCCTCGGGGGGCAGAGAACCAGCCAGCCACCCCCTGCCTCTCCTCCTTCAGCTCCTTCAGGGCCTGGGCCCCACTGCTGACCCCTGGACAGGAGGCCCTTCTCACTGGCTTCCTCAAAGGAAGAGAGGCTGGCTCCTCTGCTGCCCTCCGCCACAGCCCGCCATGGCCACAGGAGGCGGCGGCTCCAGCCCAGCACCGCGCAGCCCCGGCTGCCAGGACCAGCGCCAGCCCCGTCGCTCAGGGCAAGTGGCCCCGTGGCGACTTCCAGTGGACCTCAGCCTCTCCGAAGGGATGGGTCTAGGGCAGGAGCACAGAGAGGGGCTCCCTGCCACTAGATCATACAGGGATCCCAACATGGCTCCCCGCCAACGGCCCCTGAGGACATGGGTCCTGGGAACAACAGGCGGCAGCCCCACAGCAGCGTGGGCCCGGCAGACGGTGTCTGAGTATGGAGCGTGGCCGTGGTGACTCGTCTCCTGGCCCTGCAGCTCCTGAACCTTACGAACTCCGACCAGCCTTCTGACCGCCTGGGCCCCTCTCCCATCCACCTGAGGGGCCGGGATCGCCTTTGGAACGCTGCTTCCATCCATCTGTTAGTGACAGCACTGTGCCAGCCCCAGGGTCACGCTCCCACCATGGCAGCACGCGCCTGCCCCTCAGCCACTGTGCTTTAAGGTGTCCCCCCAAATGTATGTAGTACAGGCTGTTCCCCAAATGTATGGTACTGCAGACCTCCCGGGGCCAGGCGGTCAGAGGATGAGGAAGGAGGCTTCCTGTTCACCAGGCAGCAGCCATCCCAGTCCTGGGTGTGTTGTAAGCTCATGTGAGTTTAATCCATTTTGATTTGGGGTTTATAGCACAGCAGGAGCTCAGCTACAGACCATTCTTTGGATTTTCCAAGGCTACTCCACTGGGAAGAGGCAGCGGAGGGAGGGAGGCACCTGAGATCCCCCCGACCCACTCTCATGGCGGGCTGTCCAGCTGCCACCTACGTGACCCTTCCTTCCTCGTCAGCCTCTGCTGGCAGGTGCCTCCTCGCCCTCCTTCCCATTCTTTCCCGTGGCCCAGCTCCTGTGGGAGCCGCACTCAGCGCACTGCCCTCCCCATGCTGGACCCAAACTGAGTGCAGGCCCTGCAGGCCGCCTCCCCTGGCCTTGGGCTGCTGCAGGGTTTGACTCTGGCCAGGCTCCCCCCTGGGAGCTCTCAGCCTCTGTCCCTGACTCTCTCCAGCCTGGGACAGCTCTCCAGGGCTCCCACTGGCCAGCCCCTGGGGCACTCCCCATCCCCTCCACAGACGCTCACTGAAAGCTTCCTGGGTGCTGGCTCCCGGGTTGCACCGTGCAGGCAGTCCCCCCTCACCCCGCCCCCTCTGCAGGGCTGACCACCTGCTCCCCTAGCACTGACCATTCCTGAGCTTCAGGCCTGAGGTCGGCTGCCTCGGACCCCCTGCCCGGGCTGCAGGCTTCCCCCTCTCCCCCTACCTCCTCTGGGCTCCCTGCTTACCCAAGGCACCAGCTGTCCATCACAGAAGCCCAAAGCCTGTGGTGCAGGGGGGGGAGGGGGAGGGCCTTCCTCTCTCCGCTTCCCACAGGTGGTAGCTCCCCTGAACTGGAAATGGGTCTGGAATCTGCCTCCCACTTACCTGACTGTTCTTATCCCAGGAACCCCGACACCCCTGTCCCTGGGTCTTGGCAGGGACTGGCCAACTGGTCTGCCTGCCTCCCACAGCTCCTCAGCCCCATGGATCCTATGGGCATCCACCCAGTGACCTTCCTCTTTGAACTTCCCTCCCTCAGCCTCCACACTAGCTTCACCCATCCCTCTGAGGACTAGGTGCTCCATGGGGTTCACCAATGAGTGCACCCCATCTGCTATCACCCCTCCCCCAGCCCAGACCAGCTTGTGCACACCCACAGCTTTCCCTACAACCTTCCCAGAGGCTGGGAGCACCTCTAGCCAAGGCCTCCCTGGGAGCCTCCAGACCTGTTCCAGCTTGGATGTCCCAAGTCACCCCCAACCCTAAATACTCAGCACACCGTTTCCCATCCTCCCACTAAAGCCTCTGTGAGCCTCCTCTCTCACCTTGTCCCCTGAACCCAGACCCTGCTGGGTAACCCCTCCCCACTCTTCCCCATGTCCCATCCATCACTCCCTCAGCTGCTTCCAATACTGACGTCTCGCTCACAAGATCACGGAACCCAGGTGCTGGGTCCCTGGGCTGTACCACGGGGTCCTCTTGCTGACAGGACTCCCTAACCACGCCCTCCTGACCTCCATGCCCCCCCACCCTGCACTGGCTGGGAGCTGTGTGGTCTGGGGGTGGGAAACATCCAGGTGACGCTCAGGGCTGAGGTCTGCCTGCAGAGAGGGTGGGGTGACCTGTGGCCCCAGAGGGGCTCCCCCTGGGAGAACAGGACAGTGAGGAAATGGGAACAGGTTGGGCAAACCTCGGGAAGGAAGGATCCAGCCAAATGTTCACCAAACAACTAGAGGAAGAGGAGGAAATACCTTTATATGTATACACACACACACACACACACACACACACACACACACACGCACACGTATATAAACATATACGCAGCCCATTGATTCCCTTAGAAAGCTCTCATTGATTTTTGCCAAAAAGATATACTTACAGCCAAGCTGTGCTTGCCCTCCAATGACGGGTGAGTGTCGTTCCCACGAGAAGGTTGGGTGATGCTTTCTCTCCCGTTAGCAGGTAAGACAAGCGGAAGGTGTGTGTGGGATCCTCACTCTTTTGTTCACGATGTGAGTGACTGCTCAGTGGCATAGTGCTTTTCTGGGTGCAATCCCGAGTCCCTCCATTCCTATAATGTGTTTGCCCTGGAATGCCTATAGACATCTTTTTAAAAGCAGGGAGACCGTTTACATGCCATAACATTCACTCAGGACACACTTGTAGGTTTAATCTTTACTATTAACATGTTCTTCATCACTTTCTCACATCTAGAGACAATAGGCACAGCAGAAAACAAATCAATTCCTGGTTTGGTAACATTGGCCAATTCCTACGGTGTAAACATTTTCACCAGTGTCCACTTCAACCTGGTGACACAGTGTCCCTAAGCAGGGAGATGGGAATAGGTGTGCAGTGCCACCCTGCTCTATGATAACACCCCCACGCAGGTACAATAGGTCTGAGTAACCCCAAAAGTGTGGGTTACAAGGAAACAATGGCACGTGGCAAGCTTTAGGGTTTCTTTGTAAAAAGGCTGGGTGGGCTGAAGGGAAGGGGCCTGCGAGGGTGAGGGTGAGCCCTCTGCTGGGCGCACACCAAAGAGGACCTGCGGGAGGCGCTGGGGAAGGGCTGCAGGGGACCGAGGTCAGTTCCAGGTCTTCCGGAATGTTCTCTCCCAGGCTCAGTGGGTGGAGACCAGGGAAGACAGCTGGCTTGTGGCTCGGTGGCTGGCTGGTGAAAGGAGCTGGAAAAGAGGGTCAGGGTGACCTTGCAGCCTAGGGTCCCCCCATTTTCCTTCCCTTCTCACAGGGCATCTCCATGCTCAACTCTCACCTACCAGTGGGCAATGAAAACCCTGGAAGCAGTCAATGAAGGAGGTGGGGGTGGTGGACAGGCGTCCTCTCTCAATTTGAGTGTTTGCTGGCACAGAAGTAGCTGGGAAACTTGCACTCACGTTTTCATTAAAATAGATTTATACATTTTCCCTCAGCTATTTCTAGGATGGAAGCCTATGAAAATCTGGCATGTCTTGCAAACTCTCTCTCTCTCTCTCTCTCTCTCTCTCTCTCTCTCTCTCTCTCTCCTTCCCTTCCTCCCTCCCTCCCTCCCTCCCTCCCTCCCTCTTTCATGGACATATGAGTGCACTCCTGCACCCTGTCCATACCACTTGCCCTGTAGCACACCCGTCAGCCCCTGTGTTATTCATGGACTGTCTCATGTTTGCGACCAGGCCTCTCACCCGGAGCAGAGAAACAGAACTTCCTGCCCACCTACTGCCCTGAATACCTTCGGAAGTTGCTGGCATTCATTCAGGGAGCAGCTACTGTGTGCTACACCCCTTCTAAGCACTCCATGGGAATAAATGGTTTAATTCATTGGTTCCTGTTAAATGGGGTGAATGGCTCCCTCTTCCCAATTGGCCAGAGAGAAATCATTGCATGAGGAAGAGGCATGGGCGCCAGGGTGGAGGATAGAAGTGAGATGCTGTAGAGAATTGGGTGGGGGCAGTAAGGTGCCCAGTTAGCCAGGGATGAGCCAGCTTTGCAGGCACCCCGCCTGCTGCTCCTCAACCCCAGCTTGGAGGCTGCAGCTGGGAGTCCCTTCCTCTCCTGTGGCTTCTCTCCAGGAGTGAAGGACACAGTGACCAGGCAGCTGGGCAGGGACCAGAGCTCCCCACTCTGCCTGGGAGACACTCCCCCTGGAGATCAGGGCAAGGCTGGTCCTTCTGGGGCTGCAAGGGAAAGTCTCTCCCAGCTTCTGGTGCTGCCAGCTGTCCTTGGTTCTTTGGCTTGGAGACCCATCCTCCGCACCCATCTCTGCATGTGTCCAAGTCACATGACCTTCTCTCTGCTAGTGACTCTCATTTCCCTCTTTTTTTCTTTTCTTTTCTTTCTTTCTTTCTTTCTTTCTTTCTTTCTTTCTTTTCTTTTTTTAAAAGAATTTTAGTGAGTTTATCTGAGCCAAACTTTCGACATATGTCAGGAAGCAGAACTTCAATTGATTCAGATAATGCTCCAAAGAATGGCAGGTTACATTTCTATTTCTACATTGCAACCAAAGGAGGGACATAGGTGGGTTACATGAAATTCATTGGTGATTGACTAAGCAGTGGGAGACCTCTGGGATTGGATAAAAAGTTAAACAATGGACTCTTAGGTGAGTGTAGAGGAACAATTAACATGATAAAGAAGTAATTTGAGGCATCTGCCCACAACATTTGGTTGTGCCCCAGGGGTCATTTCCCTCTTTAGAGGACACCTGTCACGGCAGCGATGGCCCACCCATCCAAGATCTTGAAACCCACTCTGACCTTGACATCTGCTAAGGCCCTATTCGCATCATGGCCACGCTCACTCTGTCCCATCCGCTTGGATTAGGGGACACAGCACACAGCCCAGAAGAGGTACCACATGGCGCACGGAGATACTGAGGCACAGGGCTGAGTGGAAACACCAATCTCAGAGCAGCAAGCCCAGTAGGAATTTCCCATAAATGCTGGCAAATGCACGCCCAGGCACAAGGCACATTTCCCTATGGGCCTGTTCTCTCCCTGTCCATGTGCCCTCGCATGTCAAGATGTATGCCCTGCCACTGGCGTAGCCCCTTCCATGCAGGGCGGGAAGAGGCCTGTGAGCCAGGAAACTGCAGGGCTTTCCTGTAGGAAGGGGGAGCACATCTCTGCATCACCCCTACTCCTTGCACAGTGCTCTGACAGGAGACTCTTTGGGGCAGCGCAGCTCCCTGTGCTGCCGCCTCCCGCCAGTAGGGGGCGGCCACGGGCTCCTCCCAGTGCACTGCCCACTGAGTTCTGCCCGGAAGTCCTGCCCCTCCCAGAAATCAGGTGCTCAGAGACTGCAGCTTCCTTGCTGCTGGAACTGTGTGACCTGAGGGCCCTCAGGCAATGCGGGCCAGAGAGCCTCGAGGCGGAGGTGGGTCTGGGGGCCGCGCCCGGGCCCTGAGGCGGCTGAGCCCCAGGAGGAGCCATGCCTGTGGCCTCAGAGGGCAGCCCCAAGGGGAGCAGCGCTCACTGGGGAGTCAGTCAGCTTCTGTGGGGCCCTGGGGCACGGGCTGAGGACCGCCCAGCTCGGGCTCCAGGTCCTCCAGACATCGGGCCCCGCTCTGCTGCTCCAGCAGCTGAGGGGGCCCCTCTGAGTCAGGGTTTGTTTGTGAGGAAGTTATGAATGAATACTCTATTGCATAAGTATGAGCCAAACTTAAACAACCCTACCATTCCTTTATATTATACTAGGGGCCTAGTACACCAATTCATGCACGTCAAAAGGAAACAAATTAGAAGAAATATTTTAATATCACGATTCGCCCTTTCTCTATAATAGAAGTGTCAACCAAATTCACTATCAACAATGACAGATGGAAATATAGAAATGCGACTGGTGCCAGTAAGAGCTTTATATGTATTGCCCATGCGTGAGTCAACTTAGCCTTTTATATATAGAGAGAGTAAACTTGCTTCATTAGACCTGCTTTCTTACTTAGCTAAACTTTTTCCAGGTCAGTGAAGCACCCCAACTTCTCTTTCAGGTAATTGTCAGCAACTCAGCAGTAAACATCAACACAACGCAGGTTATTATTGTGGATTATGCAAGGAGAACAAAGGATAAAAAATTTAACTGTAGCAGTGTCTGACTATATTCTGTGCAGTGAGAAAACCTGAAGTCATTTTCAACATCCACCATTTCTTACATCTCTTCAGTTGGGTCAAGTTTCTATGCTTTCTAAACCTCCATTTTCCAGCTATTGAAAAGAAAATAGGATTCCACTAAGTTTCCTATCTACCTACTCCAGGAATTCTGTGAAGATCAAATGAGATGAGGCACGGGAAAAGTCATACATGGTGGTGGTGGTGGTGGGGCCTCCAGCCTGCACTCTCTCAAATCTGGGATCCCTCTCACAATCCGGAACCACTGGCTCATAACTACTCACCTGTCTGCCTGCCTGATGCCCCTAACTGCTCTCCCCTCCTGGCCTGATCACCCTAAATGCCTAACTAACATTCTTCCTTCTGCCTTCTCCTGTGGCACCTTCTCCCATGGCCTCTGCAAAAGGGACCTCGGCGCTGGATTGGCCCTCACAGCCACCACAGCTGCTGGCCCTCAGCCTCTGCAGCCACTGTGGCTTTGTCTAGAAAAATGCCAGAAAGGACGTCCGGAAGACATCTAATCTAATAACATATTACCCCTTTATTAGTATAGATTCCTATGTTAACAGCAATGATAATTCAGGTTGGAAAAGAGAATTCTCACTTGTATTCAACTATGAATTCTGCCTAAACAAAGCTACTCTGAGGCGGTAGCCACTTACATCAGTGCTAAGCGATCCGGAAAGAGAAGACAAGAAAACAAGACTCAGTGAACTTAAATAGACTGTGCGGTGTCCTGGGGGGCCACAAAGGACTGTGGGTGAGAGAGGTCAGGGTGCAAAGCCGAGGGTAAGAGAACCAGGACCTGGGTTGCAGCCCCTCCCCAGTGCTCAGAGCACAGCTCCCTGCTTACAAGGGTCTCACTGTGCCCTGGGGAGCATCACCAGTAGCTGCACTTCTCATTCAGTGCAGCAGGACGATGAGCTGTTATGGGAGAAATGTAAGTATTGGGAGGAAAGGGATTACCCAAACAAAAAATGGTCAAAATTAATGAAAATATTATTTATGCTGCTCTTCTCGGGAGTCCTGGGGGTTTGGAAAAGTCAGTTCACTGAAGCTCAGAACAAGCAGGGTAAGGAGCACGCTGGGAAGAACATGGCTGGCACCTCGCTGTCGTCCTGCATGGGGCCCCAGAAACCAGAGCGTGGGAATGAGACCTGCTCCCCCGGGCTCTGTGAGGCAGAGGAGCACGCTGCTCCTCAGGCCGCCGGTGGCTTCCCGACCTCCGGGAGGGCTGTGGGCAATGCCCTGGACATTCTTACTCTTCAAGTATAATTTGCTCATTTGAATGAGCCCAGTGTGACTGCATTTACCCAGCACCAATATCCAGCATCTCCCTCTTCTCTCTGCAGGTTGTGAATGTTCAGATTAGCCTCAATACGCAGCATGTAATATGCAATATACATTTAAGAATTTGTTCCGTCTGCATTGCCTCTTCCCATCTTCTGTTATAATTTGAATTGAAAAGTATAATACAATCCTACCTAGGAAAAGACCAACTCCATCACTGGATAACAGACAAGTACTGAGTGCCTTACTCATGCTGGGAAATGGGAAGCATCAAAAGGTGACAAACAAGGCTCCTTCCCCCAGGAAGGTGCAGCAGCAGTGACCGGACAGGGAGGCTCTGCTGCCCTTTGCTACCTGAGTGAATCAATGCGAAGAGACAAAGCTGGATCTTTGGTGTTTTACTCAGGTGGCCCTCGATCCGGAGAGCAGCAGGCGTAATACACTGAAAGTGTTGTGGGGTCGAACCCTGGGTTCAAAATAAGACCACCGGAGGCAGATAATTTATTTTAAAAAGCAGGCAAGGAATTTATTGAGCTGCCAGGGCAGGTGCAAGAGCACCACACGCAGGCGGACTCCAAACGACTGCAAGGCTTTACGGGCAGGTAGTTATTTTTAAAGGTTCTGAGAAGGAAAACCCCCATTCTACAACAAACTGTTGTTTGGATTTTTCTGCTGTTCTTTCTAGATAAAATGTTGCTTTCTAGTTTGCTTTAGCCCATTTGAAGAATGATGAAGGTAAACTTAGCTGTCTGACCTTGCAGGCCAGAGACCAGATATGCCCACAATCTCAATACCATGCCAGGTGCATTTTTTAATTGGATAGAACAGCATTGTTTTCGAGGCCAGCATCAAGATAACCACTAAGTGTACATAGGGCTGGCTCTTTAATGAAAAAGAAAGTTCTGCCTGTAACCTTGCCCAGAACTTGAACTCATCCTCCCTAAGCCGATGAACAAATTAAGTCTCTTCAAATTCTCCCCCTGCACCATCCAACCGCTCGAAAACTCTGCAACCGTTCAAACCACAGGAATTTTTCCTTTGTTCTAAATTCTAAATCCTAAAGACTATATTCTAAAAGCTGGGGTCAGCCGTAGGGTCGTTCCCAGTCACATCCTGCTGGACATTGGAATGTGGCCCTATCTTGCAGAAGCAGAACTCAGTGGTTAATCTCCAAAGGTTATGGTGACAGGCACAGGAAAACTGCCTTAGCAGGTTTAAAATTCAAACAGCAGTCTTTATATGAGTTGTATATTCTCAATTTCTTATTTCAAAAGAAACCGATCTGACATTTCATTTCAAACTAGCCCCTACCATAGGGTTAGAAGTTGGGAAAAGTCTAACACTAGTGAGTCCCAGGGCCTGTTCTCCACCATCCTCCTTGGAAAGATGGGCCCAGGAACCCACAAAGATGGGCCCAGGAACCTGCAAAGATGGGCCCAGAATGCGATCTCCCTTGAGATGGGCCTTGCCTTTGACCTGCATTTGAAATGTATCTTCTTCTCTGAGTACAGCTGCCCTGGGCTCCCGATGCCTTATGTTTAGAGCCCTGCTTGTCTTCTTGCAGCACGTGCTCCAGTGCTCCAGGATCTGCAAGAACAATCGCGTTTCTACAGCTAACACAGTGAACTAGTGGCCGGTGCATGGATTCATGCACATTGAAAGGAAATTAGTTAGAAGGTGGCCGGTGGGATGGGACTGGGTGAGATGGGCTGAACACACCCTGGGGCCAACCTCCCGTGGTCCCTCCCTGGCCAGCGCACCTGGGGTGTCCCCGCAGCTCCCAGGGTGTCTACCGTCACCACAGCTCAGCAGTAACCAGAGTCAGGGCCGACAGTGCCCCAATGACAATATAACCCACGGCTGAGGGTGGGATTGCATGTCCCTGCGAGAAATCAGGCCCCTCCTCTCTGGTTCTGGGGTGCGTCACCTGAGAAACACCGCTGCCAAGTCACTGCAGCTCCGCAGCTCCTGCTTTGAGATCTGCCCCCAGGTGGTCAGTGCGGCATAGCTACCGCTGGTCGGACAGCCACTGAGCCTTTATGTGCATAGCTTATTAAACAACAGATTCCATTCCTATAGCTGCCCTTCCCCTAATGGCTAGAACTGTAGTATGGGCCCAGGTGACTGTATTTCAAACTGTTGATATGGGAACTGTGAGCAGGAATTGTCCCGGGGTCTTATCTTCCGGAGGGAGAATCACACGGGCTGCCCCCAGCCTTCTGCTGGCCTCTAGTGTCAGCTGCTCTCTGCTGCTCTCTGATTGGTTCCTGGCCTTTTTGCAACATTGTTAGTCACACTTGCAAGAAAAACATCCTTGTTTCAAAGCACCCCGTGTTTCTGCTATCCCTCATGTTTTTCTGCACCATTTCCTGCAAAACACATTTTCCATTTGTTTCAGCCCATTCCGCCTCTCCCACCCCCACCTCTCCACCTAGTTTGGCTCGAACTCCTTCACTGCGGTGCTCACTTCCTGGGCTGAGAGGGGCACTGGGTCTTAGAGAAGCAGGAGTTTGGACTGGAACAGGCAGAGTCCCCCTAGGCAGGATGGTTTCTGGGCTCTTAGTCCATCCGAGTCGAAGAATGAATCCACAGATGGAAGGTGGTAAAGCAAAGGTGGAAATGTACTGAAGAACAAATGGGGAGGGGAGAGACTCCTGTGGGGAGGGGAAGAGTCCCATTGAGTCCCTTTTCCCTGGTGCCTTGATATCTCCCCTGATTGGTCACAATTTCCTTGGACTGGTTTCTATAGTAACTTCTGAGGTCAAAGGTGGAACCTCACAGGGGACAATTGAGGTTATTGTTTTCCTATCCCCCTAGGCTTTCTTCTCCTGGATGAGGGGCTCCTTCCCTTTATTCTGTAAATACAGACCTTCAGCTGTTCCCCGCTCCCTAATTGTGTGGAAATGCACCTGAAGCAGCTTTTCTGCTTCCCCATTCTATGGAAATACTCTTTCTGCTACTTTGCAGCCCTGTATTTTTGTCATGGTCCCCTTAACTTCTAAGATTTCTGAAAGTTCCTAACCCTGTCTTTTTCATGCCTGGAAACTCCCATTTCAATAGTTTCAATAGAGAAGAGAAAGCCCCATGGGAAGGAGCCACAGAAATAGGAAACCAGGGATTTGAAGTGAAGGGGCAGCTCCTGGCAGCCCTGCCCTGCCACTAGTGCTGCAGCCAGACCGCACTGGCAGGTCCTCTCCCTGTCACCGCCCCGCAGGCTGCCTGCTCAACCATTTACAGGTGACCTTGCAGCAAACCTGGGCAGGTCCACGTATACCCTTATGCTTTTCTTAACGCTTTGTACGCCATAAGCGTCAGCAGATACAGTGGGGGTGGTTTCTGTTTTGGACGTATAGCAGTTACCTGGTTAATAACATTTTCCTCTAACTCACTTTATTGGAAGAACACAGGCTGTAACATGTAACACACGAAATGTGTGTTGCTTGACTGTTTGTTATTGTAAGGCTCCGTCAACAGCAGGCGACTGGGAGTTGGCTTGGAGGGAACAGAAGTCAATGCAGGTGTTTGACTGCTCGGTGGTTGGCGCCCCTGACCCTTGCATTGTTTAAGAGTCAACTGTGTTTCTGAAACCTCACAAGGTCACATCGTTCAGAGTTCACTAAGGCCCAGGGACCCTTCAATGCCCACAGGAGTAGTTCTTCAACAGCAAAGCCCAAGAGGGGCAGGGGTGGCATTCAGGAGGGAGGGCTGCAGATCTCTCTCCTCCCCCTCCCACAGGGCCAAGTGCTGAGAAGGTTAATGAGGAGGATAAACTTAGCCATCTGACCTCGTAGGCCAGAGACTAGATACACCCATGCTCTTAATGCCATGCCAGGTGTATTTTTTAATTGGATTGCACTGTGTTATTTTCAAGGCTAGCAGACAGATAACCACTAAGTACACAGAGGGCTGGCTCTTTAATAAAAAGATAAGTTTTGCTTGTAGCTTTGCCCAGAATTTGAAAGGCATTTTTCTCTGGACCCCTACGTAATAATAATAATAATAAAGTGTGATTCCAAACTCTCCGAGCATTGCTTGATGTATTCCAGTTCTCTGTAACAGTGCTAGGTCTCTTTCCATAGCAGTCACCAGTTAATTCTAAGCGAATGAGACACATTAGTCACTCAAGCTCTCATAAAGCTCAGAAGCTGTGGCTAATATCGGGAATTAGAGGAAAAGTCCCAAATGAGAGAAAAAAGTGTTTTATTTTGAAGCATCCATTTTCCCTGCAAGCGGTAGGTGCACCAGTTTGTTTCTCAAGTCGATTCCCTAGAAGCAGGAGCAGAGGTCAGGGCTCTGGGCACGCCATTAGCAGGAAGGAGGAAGCATGACCAAGGGGAAGGATTACACAGGAGTGTGGTCAGGGAAATGACTGGGGTGGGGGGAGGCGGGCCTGCAGCAGCTGTTCTGCCTGGAGGCTGCGGCCTAGGGTGGGAAGCGAAGGGGCCTATTTCACTCTGGGCGGCAGAGGGGCAGGAGGCTGGGGCCTGAGCATGAGCAAGGCACCTGCGGCCAGCCAGTCGCTGGGCTGGGCCTGCATCCACTAGGAAGCACCCCAGGGCTTGGGAGGGGCACCGGCACCTGCCATGACCAGGCGGTTCCAGAGAAACAAAGGTAAGAAAAACGGGTAAACAGAGAAGGAAAAGCTCATTAGTAAACAGAAAAAGAAACGGGACTCTCCAAGCCACCTGAGTCCTAATTCCACCCACAACAAAGTGTGTGCAGGTGTGGGACGCCCGGGGGTGGGGTGGGGGGAGAGCATACCAGCTCTGCGGCTCAGGTGGTGTTGCCAAGATCACAAAGGTGGACGTCCTCACCTGATCACCACGGATCGCACAGAGGCCTCTCATCTGCAGGAACTCTGACCCCTGTCCAACCTCTCAGTCTCCCACTGCGCCCTCCCTCTGCGGGAGAGTCACTCCCCTGTCCTGTGGGCTCAGCACCCAGCAGGCACCTGCACTCCCTTCCCAGGATGCACAGCTCCACAGGAGTTTACCTCCACCTGCGAGGGACTGGGACCATGTTACTGTGTTCCAGTAGGAGTTCCAAAGAGATACCTACACCCAAAAAAAGGCTAATGAAAAGTCCCCGGTTGGTCAGAATCCAGGCTGGGCGCATTAGGAGCCAAGGTGAAAAGAAAAAGTTTTCATTAACTTTAATTCCAGTCCATTGAGAGAAGTAAAGCTTTTAGTTTCATTTTTGTCCAGCTTCCCGGCCCTCACCCCCCTTAATTCTTTTTTATTCTGGGTAATCCTCACCCGAGGATATTCCCCCCCTTGATTTTTAGATGGTGGAAGGCAGGGGGAGACAAAGGGAAACACAATGTGAGAGAGACATTTCGATTGGTTGCCTCCTGCACTTGCCCTAACCGGGCCGAGGATGGAGCCTTCAATGAGGTAAGTGCCCTTGTCAGGAATTGCACCCGAAACCCTGAGCCTGCAGCCATGCTCTAATCCCTAAGTAAAATGGCGGGGCCCTGTCTGCCTTGTTTGTGTTGCTGTTGTCTCAGAACTCTCAGGGGCCACACTCAGGCACTTTCCGCCTTCTCACTAGTTAGCTATATGGGCCATTCTCACGACAGACTGACAATGCCCAGGAGAGACCCTGACCAGCCTGCCCCCCCACACACACCCCCAAACAGCTGTGCAGTAGGAGCGGAGGCAGCACCCAGAATCTTAACTGCCAGGATGGCGGGGCTGGAGCCAGAGCGCTCAGAGAGGGGGTGCACGGGCTCAGCTCTGCCATCAGATGGAAGAAGCCAGCATATGATTTCCAGGATCGGCAGAGCCTTGCACAGGTTCAATATGTAATTAAATTAAGCGATAATTAATTAATCCTGGTAACCTCCCAACTTGAAGGGGTAGAGTAGCACTCTACAATAGGTATAAACAGACATTCATTTTAGAGAAATTAGTTCTTCTCTTAATGCCAAAATATTACCTGGTTGATAAATTTATTTTTAAAATTATTAGGCCCAGCCAGTGTGGCTCAGTGATTGAGTGTTGATCTATCAACCAGAAGGTCACGGTTCAACTCCAAGTCAAGGCACATGCCCAGTATGGGAATCATGCCAGGTCCCTGGATAGTCAAGGCCAGTGGAGAACAGATGACTTGTTGTCAATACACCACAATGGCCACAGGCCACGCTGGGCATGCACCTCGACGAGATGTTCAGGACTCTAAGCCTGGGAATCCTCATCAGACCAACATACCATGAGCAGGTGCAAGGACACACGGTACACTGTGCCCTTCTGTGGCCAATGTGATTGACCTCATTGTTGGCAGGAAGCCTTCTTTGTGTAAATAGTGGGTACTGACCAATCTAGTTGGCTGGAGTTAGAAGAAGCCTGCTGGAGAGGGCAGCTGGGATGGGGTGAGAAGAAGCCTGCTAGAGAGAGCAGCTGGGATGGAGTGAGGAGAAGCCTGCTGGAGAGAGCACCTGGGATGGGGTGAGAAGAAGCCTGCTGGAGAGAGAAGCTAGGATGGGGTGAGAAGAAGCCTGCTGGAGAGAGCAGCTCTGATGGAGTGAGGAGAAGCCTGATGGAGGGAGCAGCTGGGATGGAGTGAGGAGAAGCCTGCTGGAGAGAGCAGCTGGGCAGGTGCCCTACTATGTGAGGAGTTGAGTCTAGGAGGCAACAAGTGGCTGCCCAGCTAAAGCTGTGGGTTCAGGGATGGATGCTGCTTTATGGGGAAGAGGTATGTTCACCAGCCAGTGTCCACTGCCTGCCTGCATGGACTTGGCTGTTTGGACTGTTCTGTCTGATGGCTATGTGACCACTGGCTTCAGCAATAATGAATCATCCTTATACACCCACAGCCTCTCCTGGCTTCACCAGATCCCAACACCCCCTGCCCGCTCTGCCCAGACTCAGCACCAGTCAGACCACGAGCTCTGCGGTGCTTATGCTTGGCTCCTGCTGGGCTGTTCTGACGTCAGGGGTGCAGGCTGGACCCCATTGTGGGGTGTGCAGGAGGCAGCCAATCAGTGATTCTCATCACTGATGTTTCTATCTCTCTCTCCCTCTCCTTTCCTCTCTGAAATCAGTAATATATATATATAATTAGGCAAGGCCAGTAAGACTGGCCACAAATGCATTTTCAGGCAAATGGTGCTCTTGACAGAAGACAAGGGAGCATGAAAAGTTAGGTCTGAGATATCATCCCGGCTACCTTCCTTGGATTTCATTTCGTTCAATACTCATCGTGCGTCTGGTCCCGTCTAGCTGTGTCTGGGATGCAGCATGGTCTGGTTGGCCTGAGGTCACAGGTTGCCAGGGAACGGAGTCTGCCAATGAGATATTCTCCCTGAGACATAGGCACAGCCTGCTCTCACTTCCCCTCATGAGGGAATGACTGAGTTCTTTGCAAAATCTAATCACAAATCTGTACAGGCAGTAAAATTTGTTCCTGCTTCTATTTACAGAATTTCAAACCTTAAGCTAAAATGGCTGCTCTCAGAGAGAGGGAGTCAGGTTCCACTAAGGTCTCTGCTGGGGGTCACATTCCCCAGGAAGTGGACCCGAACCCTCCAGGGGTCAGAGCCGACCAGCAGCACATGCAGAACCTCCCTCTGGCAGGAGGAGGGTCTCCACGGGTTCTGTTCTCGTCTCTGAGCCACACTTGGAAAGTGCTGCGCCTCCTGTGCCAGGGCTCCTCTGGCCATGGATGGAGTGGCTCCGAGGCAGCTAGGCCAGGGGTGCCGAGGCAGGTCACCAAGACGGACAGGACGCCAGCCCAAGATGACGCTTTCATTAACAAGGCACAAGTGACATTGTGGATGCAGTGCTAGAGGGGCAAATAGACACAGGCTCTGCCATCCAGGGGCTTGGAGAACAGAGACCTGTAAGTCTGTTCCCACTTTCGTCTTCTCGTTGACTCTGGGCTTCATGATGGGCAGCATAAGCACTTCCAATTTATGAAACCCAACATGAGAACTCAAGTTTTGGGCACCTAGTCCCATGTCACTAAGGACTACGTCAACATACACTTGGAGTTGCAACACACATTCTCACATGCTTGGTTTTTAAAACATCAGGAGAGGGACACAGATGGCAGTGCTCTGACCTCTCCCCAGAAAGAAATGAATGTTCTCTTCTCCGGGGTTCAGTCTGTTTCATGTTTTCATGATTCCCTCCAGGAGGTGCAATACTCTCAAGCTGTGAGAAAGCATTCTTACCATTTGCAACAGCATGGAGGAGCCTGAGAGCATTATGCTGAGCGAAATAAGCCAGTAAGAAAAAGGCAAGTATTACACAATCACACTCAAATGTGGAATCTAATAAAATAAAATGATGAACAAAACAGATCCAGAGACATAGAAGCACAGAACAGACCCTCAAACCTCAGAGGGAAGGCTGGAGTGGGGTGGTTGGGTAATGATATTATAGTCATACTAGTGTCCTGGAGCACAGATTCATGCACATTGAATGGAAATTAATTAAAAGTATTTTAATATCACTATTCACCCTTTCTCTATAATAGAAGTGTCAACCAAATTCACAATCGACAATGACAGATTGAAACACACATGATTGGTGCTAGTGAGAGCTTTGTATGTACCACACATGTGCAAGTCAACTTAGCCTTTTATAGACATAGAATAAACTTGCTTCATTAGACCTGCTTTGAGATGTAGCTAAAACTTTTCCAGCCCAGTAAAGCATCCCAACTTCTCTTTCAGGTAATTGTCAGCAACACAGCAGTAAATATCAACACAAAGCAGGTTATTATTGTAGATCACACAGGGAGAACAAATGGTAAAATATTTAACTGTAGCAGTGTCTGACTATATTCTGTGCAGTGAGAAAACCTGAAATCACTTTCAAGGTCCACCATTTCTCACATCTCTTCAGTTGGGTCAAGTTTCTGAACTTTCTAAATTTCCATTTTCTGGCTAATGAAAATAAAATAGTATTCCATAGTCTCCTTTCTACCTACTCCAGGACTTCTGTGAGGATCAAATGAGATGACTCTTGTGAAAATGCTTCACAGACATTGATTGAACTGTAAAATGTTTGCACCTGGCTATAAAGGAAGTCATGTTTCTCGGCTGAAGAAACTGCAAGGAGGTTAGTCCCTAGGGAAAGGAAGCTAGGCATTGCTACTTGACATTGTTACCTGGCACCGACAGGGACCGTTTCTGAGTGGAGGTGGGCTGTGGGCTGTATTTTGTGCCATGGGGTCATAGCAGTGTCAGCTTCCATTTGGTGGGGCCTGTGTCCCACTTGGGAGAAACTGAGTGTTGGTTGTCAGCGCCAGGTCTGTGGTGCTGTTTATTTTTAAACTAGAGGCCATTGCACTAAGAGACTTGTGCAATAGGCCTTCCTTCCCTTGGCTTTCAGCACCGGTTTTCCTCCACCTGGGACCCAGGCCTTCGCTCTGGACAGAGTATGCCATCTTCATCTTTGCTGCAGACTCCAGAGTCTGCAGTATTGTCTTTGCTGTGGCACTCTGCTCCTGTAGATCCCTTCACCCCCTTCCCCCCCACCCTCCCTCTCATAGCAGGTGTCCTGTCCTGCCTGGCCACTCAGCACCTGAAGCAGCTGGGTGGCTGCCATCTTTGGCCTTGTAATTTGCATACTCACTCTGATTGGCTGTGGGTGTAGCAGAGCTGTGGTCAATTTACATGTTTGTCTATTATTAGGTAAAATGGGCAGTGTGAGTCATGACAGCTCCTGTGTGATGCATCTGCCCCCTGGTTGTCAGTTGGATGGATGGACACTTAGCCTTTTATATATACAGCTTTGCATAGCCCATGGACAGACAATAGAGTGGTGAAGGCCTGGTAAGTGTAGGTGCAGGTTAAAAGGGGTCAATGGTGAAAAACTAATCAAAGGGAAATCTACAATACTTTCTACAATAAAGACACATTACAAAAAGCATAGCAAATGTTATATGATCTCACTCATTCGTGGTATACTTTTTAAAAGGAAACCAAAGACAAATGAACAAACTCACAGACAACAGATCAGGGGCTGGGCCTAGGGCTGGTGCTGGGGCTAGGGTGCCAGAGGGTGAAACATGTAAAGGGCCAACTGTATGGTAACAAAGGAGAGCTGGACTTTGGAGTGAGTGCTACGCAGCTGGACTGTATAATGCTGCACGACTGAACCTGGTAGACTGTAATAAGCGAGTGCCATGCCCACTCACACAGCCACATCGGGAAAGATCTGCGAAGGGAAGGAGGTGGGACCTGCATGGAGACCTGAGTTCAGGGGGGCCTCTCAGAGCGGGGGCGTGGCGGGAAGACATTAGAGCAGCCAAGAAAGAAGCCAAAGAACTCAACATGCACGACCTGCAGAGCCAATGAGCAGGCCAGGAGAGACGTGGTGTCTGCAACCTCAGAGGGAGCTGGTGCCAGGCAGGTATGGCCTTGGGGCTGCCCCGTGAGAGGCAGCAGGTGAGGCTTAGCCTGGGTACAGGGAGGCCTCTGCACGAAGGCCCTTATGGGAGCTTGTGAAGGTTTGGGGGAGGACTTAAGCAAGAACAGAACCTGATTTCTGGGGACAATGGATTCTGAGAGCCATTGAGGGTTGCTGGGATGCCAACTGCAATCCCCGACGCCAACCAGGGTCCTAATTCCATTCAGTCGGCAGTGACCACCTGCCGGTGTGCAGACCCAACACCCAAGGACAGTTGCTCACAGACTGCCCATCTGTGGTGCCAGCCAGCCCAGGCTCACCCGCACCGATGACCAACCAGCCCTCCTGTGGGAGTTCCCGTGTCCCCCTAGTTCACTAACCCACCAGCAGGATCGCAGGGCTCACAGAAGGCACCATGCTCACAGCTTTACCATGAAGATGCGGTCCGGAGCAGTCTAGTGGGGAGGTGCATAGTTCAAGGTCTGGGGAGAGGGGCAGAGTGTCCAGGCCCTTCCCCATGGCACTGGGCATGTCGCTTCCCCTGCGCCTCACCTGAGAACATCAAGTGCTCATCACGCACTGATGCTTCAGTTGCCAGAGCTTTCTTGGGGCCCTTTCCCCTTTCCCCTCCCTGTAGGTTGGGGATGGGCCTGAAAAAGTTCCCACCCTCATCATGGCCCTCTTCTTGGTGTGGCCAGCCCTCTGGCTCCAGCTTGGAGACTATCCCAGGGCCCCGCCCCCTCATTAGCATACACCCAGGTGTGGTGGAATGGCCTCCTTATGAATAACCAATGACACTCCAACTACAGGAACTCCCAAGGGTTAGGAACTCTGTGTGAGGAAAAGAAACAGGAGCAGAGATGTCTGTTCTGCTGCATCACAGGAAGGCAGGGAAGTTGGTTGGCCACCAGCAGCACTCAGCATTGAGAGGAACAGTGGAGAGGAGCCAGGAAGAGGGCGGGTCCGGAGGGAGGAGGAAAGCAGCTCCCACAGGAGCCAGGCTGCTCCCGGGAGACTAGTAGGGAGCCCAGACAAACCAGGGGCTGTGAGGGAAAGGAGCCCACAGCCGCCTCTGGCCTGAGCCTAGGGCGTGAACCCCAAGAAGGAGGAAGCAGATGGGTCCTAACACAACCTCCCTGCCACTCATTGGCTTTTGAGACAAACTGTTCTTAGAGCCCTGAAGATATGGCTGTTTGTATGAACACTAAATGGCCTCCAGCAGGAAGGAGCCTTCTCTCACAAGCCGGACTGTTTTATTCTTTAAAACCCAGAGCGGAGCCTTTAGGTTTCTGGGCCAGGAGGGTCCCATGCAGGACCTTGGTCACAGCCAGAACCTGCCCTCCAGCCACCGGGGAAGCCGCTCAGAGCTGTAATCCCACAGGCAGATCCTCTCCAACTCTTCCCGCAGCACAGACCTTCCAGAAACAGCGGGGGTATCTGTGCCTTATTCTGTGGGCACAGAGATGACACATGAGCCTGGCACTGACCCTTGCTGTACTGATTCCAGAGGGCAGGGCCAGCAGCACCCAGCGCTCTGGATTGACGGATTGGCCAGGCCCGGGGTGTCCCTGGTTGGGGGAGGGTCGAGGCCTGGAAGTGGAGGGCAGGGCCAGCAGATCCCAGTGCTTCAGATTGGCGAGGCCCGGGGTGTTGCCGTTGGGAAAGGGCCGAGGCCAGGAGGCGCCTGAGTGCAAATCCCAAACAGGCCTGGCTCTGGGCGGGACCAGCAGGCCAGCGGCTATCCCCCCTCAGCAAACAGGCTCCCAGGAGGGTGTCAGACCACAGCTCTGTGCTGACAGAGCCCACAGCCTGTGGGAACAGCACTCCGGCTCCTGACACCAGAACAGAATGGAGGAGCTGAAATGTGAATGGACAGAACGCATAACCGTGGACTATGTGAAGGGAATCCTTCAAACCAAACCCACCTGCGACAGCTGGGACTAGATCTGGGACTTCCGGGCCAGGCCCCAGGACCTGCTCATCTGCACCTACCCTAAAGCAGGTGGGCAGAGCGAGGGTGCAGGGAGGGGGTGGGAAGTGCATTTACAGGGAAATAAAGAGACGATGGGGTTTGAGTGGAGGGCTGCTGGCTGGGCAGTGAGGGCTACAGCAAACAGCTGTGGAAAGTGAAACTGAAACAAGATTTAAGTGTTTTATTCTGCCAGTGACGCACGTTTCTTTTTACCTCCTCAGCAAGGAACACACGGGCTCTAGACATGATTGCTTTGTTCCCAAGGCAGGCCTTCCGTGTGGGCCCTGTACAACGCCGCTCTGTGTGAGCGAGCGGGAAAGGGCCCAGGCTGATTGGGGGACGATTAGGGGACTGTGGTTCTGCATTGCAGACCGGCTTGGCACCTCAGAACCTGCAGGCAGGGTCAGAGGGCTGTTCTTCCTGAGGAAAGTGCAGCTCAGCCAACAGGACAGCTCGCAGGGAATGGCTGAGGCAGGAAACAATGAACTGCACACACAAGTCTACTTCACACTGCAGCATTCTCATAAAAATCATACTATGGTAAAACAAGGTATAAAGAATGATGTTTTCTCAATTCCATCGTAAACCTGGCTTCACCATGCACACAGATGTCTAACAAGCACTTGACCACCTTAGGGTATAGTACACTAACGGTCTACTCATCTCACCTCCTGCTGAACAAGGGACAACATGGACTCAAGAGAGAGTGGACTTGGTACTAAATGATGGTGATGTTGACAGAACTCAGCGAGCACCTACTCACGTGCAGTTTCCTTTCATCGAAGGGATCGCCCTGTCCATGGGATCGGGTGAGTGTGGAATAACCTCACTTCATTGCACTCCTAAACGCAAACTCAGAATGCTTACTGTCAAACAGCCTCTCTCAACTCCAGACATTCGCACAAGTAATGAGGGGTTTTGTGACTCTGTCTTTTTAAAAAACTGTATCAGGCCCATGCTGTACTCCAGCCCCTCTTCTAATGAGTCCCTGCTGGTACGGAAGGTACATTTTGATCCTCCAATTAGACATTCATTTTACTCCATCAGGAGGACTTCCTGGGCAACAGGTTTGGGTTTTTTGGGTTCTTATTTGTTTGGCTTGGTTAGACACTGTTCAAGCCAGAACATTAACTCACAGGTCAGGGCACAGAGCTGCCTTACCTTGCCAATTGGCTCTTAGGTGGTAACAATGAATGCAGCCGTGTTTTGAAGCACAGAGAACAATAGTGGGAAATGATCAAAATCATTTTACAGGCTTGGAACAAGCTAATGCGATGCCCTCGCCATGGACCCTGAAAACACACCCTCCCTTCCAATTGCTGCCCCCGTCCTTCCTGGAGAAAAACTGTAAGGTAAAGGGCGGCAGGAGCTCTGAGTTATGCTCTGGTCTTCACTCTATTTCCTCTGAAAGCACTTCACTTCTTAAAGGGTTCACCTCCTCACCACAACCGCGTGCCCACGGCCATGAGCTTTCCATCTCCCCTCAACCACCTCCCCGGGATCAGCAGCCCAGAAGGACGCAGCTCGTGGGCTATAGCCACCACGCGGCGGCCTCACGGGCTATTTCTCTCCCCCTCCCCAGATAGTCTATGTGGCGAGAAACCCCAAGGACAGCCTGGTGTCTTACTACCATTTCCACAGGATGTATAAAGCACTTCGGGCCCAGGGACCTGGGAAAAGTATTTTGAGAGCTTTCTGACTGGGAAAGGCATGAACCTTCTGCTTTGAACCCCTTTCTAAGCCTCAAACACCATAAAAAGGGCCATTTTCTGAGGACCCCTGGGGCCTGCCTTCTTGGATGTGAGGGGATCACCACCTGACACTGGGAACTCTCTCCTACATGGGGTGTCAACTGGTGACCCCCTGGCCCCACCTCATTCCCTGGCCCCCTCCGAAGCCATGTCCCCCATCCCATTCCCCCTGAACCTGCCCCATGCCCTGTCCCCTGTCCCATTCCCCTGGCCCCACCCCATGTCCCATTCCCCTGGCCCCATCCCATTCCCCTGGCCCCCACATCCTGCCCCCCCCCCCCCCGTCCCATTCCCCTGACCCTGTCCCTCGCCCTTTCCCCCATCCCCGCCCTGGCCTCGCCCTGTCTTGCAGTATGCTGGGGCTCATGGCACGACCATGTGAAAGGATGGTGGGAAGCCAGAGACCAACACCGCATCCTCTACCTCTTCTACAAGGACCTGAAGATGGTGAGGGGCAGCATATTGCTATTTGACCAGGAAATATTACATCACAGCAGGGGGCCGCCTCAGGGCCTCACAGAGTGAAAGGGAGCAAGAATGGCTTCATTTCACTGGATAGCTGCCATGCGCAATGCCCCGCTGTCCTGGCTCCCGCCTCACACGTCGCCCGCAGCTCCTGCTGCTGGTCCCTCACCCGCCTTCCAGCACATTTTACATTCTGCTTAGGAGGGAAATGCTTTTCTAACACACTTTTTTCCATTGAGGAACATCAATTTAAACAACAGTTTAAGAAATGATGGTATAATGGGAAAACACTAATGATTTAGAGTCAGAATTATTGAATTCAAATTCTGGCTTTATTGCCAGATACAAAATATCAAGAGTGAAAAACAGCATCGTTTTCTATGTTTTTACTTGAGATCATTGATATGTAATATAGTGTTATTTTCAGGTATACAACAGGATGATTTGATATTTGTACTCCTTGCAAAATGAGCACCACAGTAAGTCTACTTAACATCTGCACCAAATAGAGTTATAACTATTTCCTGTAGTTGGAACTTTAAGATTTCTCTCCCTGACTTTCAGGTATGCAGCACAGTATCATTAACCACAGCCGCCTGACTGACTGAGCGGACAGCTGGGAGTCTGTGCCTCCGACCCCTACCCCCTCCTCCCAGCCCTCCCTGCCCCTGCCACCCCAGTTTGTTCCGGTGCCTATATTCTTACTTTATTTTGTTTTAAATTGCACTCTATGCTTTTTTTTAAAACAAATAACTTACTACATTTCTAGTATTCTAATACACAGATAGTCTAACCTCAGAGTTCCTAAACCCTTTTACATGTTCTGGTGTCATATTCTGGAATGTTCCCTGAATGCAGTCACACAAAGCTCACAGTTTTCAGCACTTTTGCCAATCCCCAGTCTGTAAGAGGCCAATTAAATTAAGCACTTTTTGTTTTTGTTGTTAATCCTCACCCAAGTGCATGTTCCCCCCCACCCCATTGGCTTTCTAAGAGGGTTGAAGGGAGAGGCAGAAAGAGAGAAACATCGATGTGAGAGACACATGGACTGGCTGCTTCCCACACCTGCCTTGACTTGGACCAGGGATCCAGCCTGCAACTGAGGTTAGTGCCCCTGAGCAGAATCAAACCCGTGACTCTTCAGTTCACAGGGCAGGGCTCTAATCACTGAGTCCCCAGCCTGGGCAAATTAAACATCCAACCTTTTAAAGCAGAAGTTCATCATAAAACAGAAGATACCGTTGTGGGGTACACTCCTCCTCTTGCCCTCCCTCACTCCATGGCCACATCTCTTTGCGGCCCTCTAATGAGAGAACAGTGGCTCCCTTAGGCACTGAGACACCTACGCATAGGCACCGGCAGAGGGACGGGGCCCGGAGTCCTCAGCGGGCACCTCTCAGTCGCCTCCTGAGTGTAACAGGTCCTCTCCATCCACACCAATGTCTGGGCGCGTTTCTGTCAAAGGCAGAGCTAGTGGCAGCCTCCCCTGGTCAGGCCTCACAGCCTGCCTCTTGCCTCTGCAGTACCTTCGTTCTCACCACTCGGTTACAGACTCTCCTGCTGGACACGTGGCTGACCAAGACCCTCCAGTAACTGCCCGAGCAGGACATTTGGAAATAAGTTTAAGTGCAGCTTTCCCCGGACACTGCACATCATCCTCAGCGGTGCTTCCATCTTGGAGCAGGAAAAGCTTAATAATTATAGTTAATTTTTAAAAATCTGTGTCACCGTATTAAAATGAGTCATTTCAGGAAAGTTGAGCATTTGTGAGGCAAGATTACTTTGTATTTTGTTACTTATCAATGTTATTAATTCAATGCAATACTTTAAAAACTATTTTATATCAAATTTTCATGTTTCTTTTCACTCTGATCACAGAACCCAAAGCATGAAATCCAGAAGCTGGGAAAATTTATTGGAAAAAAGCTGGATGAAAACATCCTAGATAAAATTGTCCATCACACTTCGTTTGATGTCATGAAGCAAAATCCCATGGCAAACTACACGGTAGTCCCAGCTGAGGTCATGGACCACTTGGTCTCTCCGTTCATGAGGAAAGGAGGTTCTCTCTCTGTTGGTCATGACCCTAAAGAACTGCGAGGACCCCAGGGCCTGTGGGGTGGTTTCCATGAATAAGAAAAACAAGGTCCATAATAAATGATGCTGGCGAAGGAGTATTTAAGAGACCACAGATGAAATGTAACCAACGTTTAGCCACAACTAGAGTAAGGTTCAGTGTCTAAACCCACCGCCTTATCTCACTCCCCTCCGGAGTTCCAGATGATAAGGTGGAAATGCTGACTTTAGTCCAATCGAGCAAAGCATAGATAGTGCGATGCTGCCTGACATGCAGGAGGGCAGGGAAAAGATAGCAAAGCCCCAGGCCTGCGGTTTTAATGTGAGGCCCCCACCCCCACCCCCAAACCCACCCCCACCACAATGTGGTGCAGCAGGCTCTCCTGGCCCCACAACCAGACAGGCATCCTCTTCCCTTGGACTTAAAGGGACAGGCTGGCAGAGGAACGCCCTGCCCCCTGCAGGGCGAATGGACACCGAACACAGAGGTGGGCAGAGAGCACAGTCCTGAGGCTCTGACTCCCACACCTCTTTCAGGGACCGTCGGAGACCGGAGGAATCACTTCACCGTGGCTCAGAACGAGCGGTTTGACGAAGACTATCAGCAGAAAATGGCTGGGACAAGTCGAACTTTCCAGTTCTAGAGAGAGAAAGAGTTTTAGTTTATTTCCCAGCTCACTGGGCAACAACCAATAGAAGTTCCATTCCCCAGACACACGGCATTGGGCCCGGGTTCTCAGACCAGTTGTGGCTCATGTTTGCTTTCGCTCGCTCTACAAAGGAAAGCAGCAGCGACTGGGGACAGTGGGATGGGAACTGTCGAGAGGAGGTTCAATAGCTCCTAGTTACACACGTGACACTGGTGTTAGTGATCATTCTGCTGAAGCTTACAGGTTGTTAGCTGGTTAACATTAAAAAATGCTCCAGTCCTCACATAAAACACACTCAAGTTTTCAGATGAAGTGTTGGTTAAAGGTAGGGGTTTTTTAATTGATTGATTTTAGAGTGGCGGGGGTTGGGAGATAAACATTAACTTGCTGTTCTACTTATGTATCCACTGGCCGCTTCTTGTATGTGCCCTGACTGGGGATAGAACCTGCAACTTTGGCATAATGGGGATAATGCTCTTGCCACCTGGGATACCCGGCCAGGGCCAAGCTGAATTTTAGTGCCGCACTGAAATGTGTAAACAGCAACCAATTCCTGCAGTGGCTGACAGCCAGGTGCCGTCCCATGCCTGCTTCCCCCTGACTCCAGGTCACCCCAGGGCTCAGGCTAGAACTCCGTCCTCCCCATGGACTCGCTTCCACCCAAAGTGCTACTGTTCAGCCCACCCTACTCTGACGCTCCGAGTGCATCACAGTCTCCTTCTCACACTCTGCACCACGTGCTGTGTGCCCTCCATGCTGCCCCCTCCGTGGCCTCCTCCCGCCAGAACCCGTGCTTCCCGTGTAGGCGACTGTGGGCTTCCTGCCGCGTTTCTCTGCTCATCACACCAGCCAGGGCTCTGCTCCTGCAGTGGAACTGATTACATTCCCCCAGGGCTGCGTTTTCCAATAATGCCCACGTTCCCCTGCCTGAGAGCTGCATCCAGCTTTTCAGCCAGCAATTCAGAGGCAGCTGTAACTGCGTGTGACACAGGTGATCCCATTTTCCAAACCGCCCCGTACTGCAGCCAGTCAGCCTCCCACTGAGCCTGCTCACACCCGTCAGATTCCTGAATTACTGGCTTCAGTGTCCTGGGCCTCCACTGAGAAAGCCCTGCTTCTCTGGGCCCTGCACACGGGCAGCGTGCCCTGCCCCTACGCCTCCGGCTCCTGAGGGGACTGTCCCTCTGACTCCTCTACACTTGGTATAATTCACCTTTTTATTAATGTTAAAGCATATTGTGCTGTCACTTTCTGTCTGTGTTGTCTTTCTTCACTGTGCTTGTTTAAATTTCCTCTGTGTATTTTTCTTTAAGATAGGGACAATATGCCTCACTGCACACCAAACAGCACATACCCTGCACAGAAATAAGGACCTAGAACACATGTGTCAAACACAAGGCCCGCGGGCCAAATCCAGCCCGCCAGGCCTTGCAATGTGGCCCGCACCGCGCTGTCATCACTGCACTCCGCTGTCAGTTTATGACATTGTCAGTTTATGACTGTTCGGCCTGCGATTTAGGCTGGATTTTAGATTTTGGCCCCTTCTCTGATTGAGTTCGACACCCCTAACCTAGAAGAACATTTCATTCAAGAAAATTCTGAAAAGCCAACTGTTTCTATCCTAAGGAGCCCTCTAACGGCTCTCATCTGTAGCTAGCTGTTCAATAAGGTGTGACTAACCACGCATGGCTATTTAATTAACTAACATTTAAACTTTAGCTCCTCACTCGTACCAGCCAGGTTTCCAGGACTCAGGAGCACTCGTGACTGTGCCTATTGTTTGGATAGCGTGTTTTATAAAACACTAGTGGCTGGTGCACCAATTCCTGCACACTGAAAGAAAATTAATTGAAAGAAATATTTTAATATCACTATTCGTCCTTTATAATAGAAGTGTCAACCAAATTTATGATCCACAATGACAGATGGAAACACACTCATGATTAGCGTCAGCAAGAGCTTTATATGTACCGTGTATGTGTGAGTCAACTTAGCCTTTTATAGACATAGCATTAACTTGCTTCATTAGACCTGCTTTCTGATTTAGCTAAACTTTCTCCAGCTCAGTGAAGCACCCCAACTTCTCTTTCAGGTAATCGTCAGCAATGCAGCAGTAAATACTAACACAACACAGATTATTATTGTAGATCACGCAGGGAGAAAAAGGGTAAAATAGTTAACTGTAGCAGTGTCTAACTATATTCTGAGCAGTGAGAAAACCTAAAGTCATTTTTAAGGTCCATAATTTCTTACTTTTTTTTAATCGGGTCAAGTTTCTAAGCTTCCTAAATCTCCATTTTCTGGCTAACAAAAAGAAAATAGGATTCTACTGAGTCTCCTAGGACTTCTGTGAGGATATAATGAGATGAGGCACGGGAAAACGCTTCACAGATATTTGGTTAAAGTGTGAAATGTTTCCACCTGTGTTCCTGGAACTCCAAGGAAGCTTGTTGCTAGGGAGAGGAAGCTGGGTGTTGCTACCTGACGTCATTACCTGGCACTCGAGGGACAGTTTCTGGGATGGGCTGTGGGCTGCATTTTGCACCATGGGGTCTTGGCAGCATTGGCTGCGATTTGGTGGGCTGTCACTCCAGGGTAGTAGCAGGGCATGTGTCCTCACTTGGGGGAAGCTGAGTGTTGCTCTCTAGGTGCCAGGACCATGGTGTCATTTCTCTGTGCACATCATGGCTCTCATGTATTGAGCATCTGCCCCCCGGTGGTCAGTGTGCATCACTGTGACTGGTGGGAAGGACACTTAGCATATTAGCCTTTTATATAGATAGACTTGAGGCCCGGTGCACAAATTTGTGCATGGGTGGGGAACCTTGGCCTGGCTAGCAATTGAGGTCCATCGAGGGGGTGGGGAGAGGATAAAGAATGGGGGGTGGTTAGGGTCGCCAGCCAGCGGAAAGGACCTTAGGAGGTTGGCCAGCTGGCCCCCTAATCAGGGCCTATGGGGGGAGGAGGAGGCTGGCTGGCAGAGGGGAGGGACAGTAGAATGTTGGCTGGCTGGTTGAGGAGGCCAAAAGGCAGGGGAGAGGGGCCGTGGAGGTTACAGGGCTGGGTGGAGGGGCTGCAGGAGGTTGGCTATGGGAGCACACTGACCACCAGGGGGCAGTTCATGCATTGAGTGCCTGCCCCTGGTGGTCAGTGCGCGTCAAAGCGACTGGTCGACCAGTGGGTCCAGTCATTCAGTTGTAATGGTCATTGAAGCATATATATATATATATATATATATATATATATATATATATATATATATATATATATATCTTACCAGAAAGAGATATGGCAGACAAGACCTTTTATTTTCACAAAAATCCTTTGGGTGCAGCCTTATGTCCCAAATGGGAAACTAACCCTGAAGGTAAAAGGCATTAGTAAGTTCCTCCATGAGAAGTGCTGAAACCTAGTTTGAAATTTAACTCCATCGTTTCTAAGCCTGGGATTTGACTTCTCAATACCAAGCCTCTTCCTTCCTGTCCTGCTCAATGTCACCACAAGCTTCGATCACAATCACACTGATCATAGGCTGCTCACCCATCCCGGACCCTGAACTAGCTCAGGCTGGCCAGGAATTGACTACTGCCCACCCATGCTCAGGTGACGTTTAATAATGTTCTACTAAATGGCGAGCCCACCCCACTGTCGAAAGCTCTGAAGTCAGCAGTGCCCCAAGCGGACTGTTGCCTCACACTTGACTACCAGGCATGAGTCCGTTCTGAACTCTGTCCTTCATGCCTTTACATTTATATTCATTCCCTGGAACATGTGCAGCACGACTCTGCAGGCCTGATCAGACTTAGTGCTTTCTGGGGCTGTGCTCAAGCTCCCCCGACCCCTATGACCCCGGCCTCAGAGCCTGCAGCTCCCTGGGTAAACAACACAGGGAGAGAGGGCTTGAGCTCAGGGCACATGACCTTGTACTCAGGTTTCTACCTCTTACTTTCCTTCAAACCACCCCCATAATCTTGGCAGGTAAAGCCCACATATATATTTTGGTATAGAAGGGTAGTGAACTGACGATTGTCGGGAAAGGGGAGAAGGGAGTGTCGGAAGAGACTGAACACAAACTGTGCACCTATGGATGAGGACAATGGGGGGTGGGGAAAGGTCAGAGGTTGGGGTGGGAACCTGGTAGAGGGGAACAAAGGAGGGAGAGAAAAAATAGAGGAACATTTGTAATAATATGAACAATAAAGATTTATTTTAAAAATATATAAAAAATAAAAAATATATATAATTTTTTAAATAGCATGAGAATATATTTCAAGTGAATATCTGATTTTCTTCAATAAATGACCTCTTTGTTTTTTTTTTTAAAAAAAGACCAAAAGACCTCTTCACCAATTATCTCAATGAAGCGTATGGGAAGGTACACTCATGCATGCCGTCAGGAAAAGGGAAAGAAAGGAGACCCACTATACACCTGCTGGAGGTCAAACCTGGACCTGTGCAAGCACCAACAGCCGCTGGGGTGCAGACACACAAGAGCTCCAGACCATTGCTATGGGGATACAAAATGGCACAGCCATGTTGGAAAGCAGTTTGGCAGTTTCTTACAAAACTAAGCACACTCTTACACATGACAAGCATACCTTCTGGTATTTACAAAGGAGCTGAAGACCTGTACCCACACAAAAGCTTGCACATAGATGCTTAAAGCAGCTTTATTCATAATTGCCAAGCTGGTAGGCACTGAGGCTGTCCTTCAGGACATGCATGGATATACTGTGACATGCCATTTTATTAATATGAAATGTCTTTTTACGGAAGGGGAGAGGCACTGGGCGGACGGGGGGAGGTGGGGGAAAGGCCCAGGGCTGGAGCCGGCGGGTGGAGACAACCCACAACGTGGCCCCTGTGTCCCCGAGACTCGCCAAGGGGTGGAGGAGAGGAACGCCTTCTCTTCTCTCGCGGGCCGGGGGTGAGGGCGCCGGAGAACCGCAAGGGTTCCCCCGCAACCCCGCTTGCTCGTTCTCTTGTCGTTGTCTCGCGACCGGCGGCACCCCGCGCCACCAAAACCACAGGGCTGGAAGGGGAAACGCGCTCGGCGAAACCCGCCTTCTGTCCTTCGTTACTGATCCTTCCGCAGGTTCACCTACGGAAACCTTGTTACGACTTTTACTTCCTCTAGATCAGTGTTTCCCAAACTTCTCTCATGATGAGAATCACCTGGTGGAGTTGTTAAAACACAGATTCCTGAATCCCAACTAAGAAGTGCTAAACTAGAATTTTTGAGAACATATGTGCCTACTACAGCCTCATGATCCACAGTTCCTTTCAAGGTGCACAAATTCATGCACTGGGCCCCTAGTATATATATAAAAGGCTAAGTTGCCTCATGCATGTGTGATATGTATACAGCTCTCACTGGCACCAATCACACACGTGTTTCCATCTGTCATTGTCAATCATGAATTTGGTTCATATGTCTATTATAGTGAGAGAGCTAATAGAAATATTAAAATATTTTTTCTACTTAATTTACTTTCAATGTGCATGAATTTGTGCACCAGGCCATTAGTGAGTAATAAGCATGGAAATTTTTGTCCTAAGGGGAAAAGACTTCTCTAAAATTCTTAACCAACTATTCAATAATTATAAAGGGAATCCTAGGTCAGAGGTTGGCAAGCTATTTCTGTAACAACCAGAGACTCAATGGCTTATGGTTTCTGCAGAAACTCCAAGCCTCTCATTATTGGAGATCAGTCATTGACTCTATGTAAATAAGTACCTGTGACTCTATTAGAATAGATCTTTTCTTGTGAACAATAAAGTTTTATTTTCATGTAATAGACCTATATTAGTCAATAAGGCTTCCCTTAAATCTCAGAGAATTAGTCATAGGACCCAGCCTGCTAGGACCTTGGACTCATGGGGACATTTCTGTTTCACTAGATGGAGCAACAATGCAGTGGGATTCCTATACCACATCTAGGAACACATGACTCTTCAGCCAACTCTATAAGTCAGGGCCAGCCAGACTCACTAGATTCTGCTTGGATTTGCTGTATTTTAGGCTCATCAGATCCACCCGGAGTTCAATGACCGATTAGACAAGGCCCAGTGCCCCTGCCACTAGGGGATCCAATGTCTCCCGTCACATTTAGACTTTCCCATTGAGAGGGTGCAGTACCCAAGGTCTGTTTTTCATTGAAGAGTCTTCATGCAGCTCTTCATATGTGCTATTTTCAGTCATCACTACAATTCCCCATGCATTGGTGAAAGGTATGCCATGTGGGCACTCCCAGAGTGCAATAGGGCTCACATCACCAATTGACTCCAACATTAACACCTCCGTTAACTTTTGAACTGCTTCTTCGTAATTTAAAATGAGGGAGAATGGGCACTTACATGTCACAGAGAGTAGCACACCACCTCAGAGGTTAAACTCTCCCCTCACCTTTAGTATCCTACTGGGATTTGAGTTTAGTCAAGATAGAAATTGTCACAGAAGAGCTAATCTTGTTTGTTTCCTCTTGCACATTTTACTGTTCCCTGATAAATCCTGAGTTATTCTACTTTCCTCCTATGTGGGTTATAACACAACCATGATCCATTCCAATTTTTCTTACATTTGGTTTAAAACCTGTGAGAAAATTGATCTCTTCATGCTGAATCAGGTGTCTTGGATACAAATCATGTACACTGTTCTGGAGCACTCAGAAATATTTCAGAATGTCTGTGTTAACACCACAGACGTTGAAAGAGAACTCAAAATCCCCATTGTGCACTGGGCCTCTAGTATCCTATATAATAAAAGGCTAATATGTAAATAGACAGAATGGCAGAACAAGCAAACAATTGGTTGCTATGTCCACTGTTCTAGAGCACTCAGAAATATTTCAGAATGTCTGTGTTATCACCACAGACATGGAAAATAACAGCCCCCACTCCTCAATTTAGAGATGCTATAGCCCAATATTTACTAAGTGTCTTGAGCAAAATCTGGATTAGAACTTGTTTTTTTTTTGTTGTTGTTTTTTTTTTGTTTGTTTGTTTGTTTTTAATATATTTTATTGATTTTGTACAGAGAGGAAGGGAGAGAGGTAGAGAGTTAGAAACATCGATGAGAGTCATCGATCAGCTGCCTGTTGCACACCCCCTACTGGGGATATGCCTGCAACCAAGGTACATGCAATTGACCGGAATCGAACCCAGGAACCTTCAGTCCCCAAGCCGACGCTCTATCCATTGAGCCAAACCGGTCTCGGCAGAACTTGTTTTTTTAACACTAAATAGATGATTTATCTTTTTATAGGCACAATTTCTGACTAACTTTCTGATAATTAAGGCCCTACAGCACACCTACTAAAATGCAGTCTGAACAGAAGCTCACCCTGATATTAGTGAGGAAAAGGAAAGTGCAGAGAAACTTACTCATATTATTCCAAAAGAAAATAACATTGCTCACCAATATCATACAAATCTATCAGTAGGTCAGGCAGTGACTGCTTCAATGTCACAGGCTACAGGGAGCTTTCTATGAATAACAGTACTAGCTAGACAAAGGGATTTCTTGTTTGACAGGAGGGCACAAGGCATCACCTCATATAACTGCTTTGATCAGCCCAGGTTTAATCAGGTATGGCCCACACTAGTACAATAGATGTAGTCTTCCCATGCAGGTCCCTTAATGCCTCTGTGAGTGACATCACACCCAGGTCATAATGGACAGCTCAGGTTGCATGGTAACCTGGTGGACTGTGTTTAAGATTTGTTCTTTGTTACCCAGGAAATCCTGTGGGACAAATCTCCATCCATCCCCAGGGTGATGACAGCCCCTCACCCTGAATGTTTGTCCCTCTTATGCCCTGATGGACAGCCAGAGGCTGGTGCCGTTGCCGCCCACTGGTCCATGGGAGTCAGGAAACCCATGCAGCTTGGCCCCTCATTACCTCTTTCCCTGCTCTGACCAACCCAGGGAACCTTGATGATCAGATTTGCCAGCTTTCTACAATGAACTTTTTCAATTTTTTTTCACTCTGGCTTGAGATTATTGACACAAACATATACTCATACCCTGAAGCTATTTGTGCTGAATCTGAGTCTTGGCTATAAGTCATGTAGACAATCCATATGTGCTGTTTTGCACAACTCAGAAATTGGTCAGATGGTCTATGTCATCACCACAGACATTCACACAGGAAGTCAGGAGAGCCATTCATTGGATTGGCACAGCGATTTTCACTGCACCTAGGGGTGATGTCGCCCTGTATTTAGAAACTGCATTGTTGGGTGGACTCTGGAGTTAGAAAGTAGTTCTGTAACTCTTAGTGATTTACTTTTCTTCTTTTCATAGACACTGTTCCTCATTAACTGACCGATGGCTAACACCCTGCAGTGCTTGCTGCTTACAAGTCTGAACACAGGCTTCATGTTATCCTTACTGAACCAAAAGTAAGTAAATAAGGATATCCTCATGTTAGGCAGGGAAAAGGTATCTTCTTTGTTAAACAAAAATGTTTTTTTAAAATTGTTACAGAAAACCGAAGAAGAACAAAGCCATATCAGAGAGATGGAGTTTCATTTATTACACATGGGTCCAGAGGAAAATGTATCTCAAATTCTGGGCCCCAACATGCAAGAATTTTTCCTATTTATATGATTTTACTTTCTTTGTCTCCCAATTATGGAGTGTTTCAGGCCCACTTTTGCAAACTCTTAAAGAGCCAGTATGTGGGGCCTTGAGACCACAACCAGAGGCCTGGCCTGGCGCCAGCACTGTTAACCTTGTCTGGGGAAGGTTTAATTTACAGGAGCCAAATAGCAGGGTTAAAATTTCAAACAGCAGTTTTCATACAAGATGGATGCTTCAAAATCAGTTATGTATTCTTGGGATATAGCCTTGTTATTACATCAATGTCACCTGTACATCTTCATAGCACAACAGAGCATACTCCATTATGTGCTCACAATCCAAAGTCTACTTTCATTGTATTTTACCCCCTTGACCCTATTAATCCTCACTCATGCTTTTCCGCTTTGGTACCAACCATGATTTCATATATAGGCCTGAGATTTTGTTGGTTCCTTTGTTCTGTTTGTGCCTATTTCATTCCACAGATGCAAAAAAAATACAGATTGTGCCAACATATACTCTTGATTAATCAAATCCTACCTGTGGTGGCTCCACTGTGACAAGCATCATTAGAGGCACAAATATCTTTTTGCCCATTAAGTAAAAACTGTTCTCACACATCTGCCCAAATCCCAGGGTGAGGAATTTTCCAATCATGTTTCTTTTATGTCCCTTGCTGGAAGCCACTTCCAGCATGTCACAATTACAAGAGTTTCATTAAAAGGTTGATGAAACTTGGGGCTCAACAAGGGCTGAGTCACATAAGTAATCACCTGTTGGGATGACTAAAAGGCAAGTCCCCTAAACCTGAATAGGATGATTGTTTACTGCCAGACAGCTCAAGGCATCTCAGTCTGCATGTTATTGCCTGCTGTTGGCCAAACACCTGAACAGCTGAAAGCTATTCCCCAATCTGACATTGCTTCTGTACCCTATCCTTTGAGGTATTATCTCCACCTTGCCTTAGGAGAAATGCTGGAACAAGAACCCTGGCAATCCCTCACTATTGATGGGAAAAATTGGGCAGAGCCATGAGTCAGCATATCCTTTCATGTCAGATCATTTGACAGTCAAGCAAAGTTACTGTGCAGGTGAGCTGCTGGGAACTCTGCCCCTCGTGTCAGTTTCCTTACCTCTGCACTTTGGGAATATTAACAGATGTCTGTCCTGCTTCAACTGCCCACTTGGTGGATGCTGATCAATGTCATGTTAAATTACCTGTAAGTCCAGCCATACCTTTCCATCCTCTGTCAATAGCACATTATAGATTCTCATCAGTCCAAGAGCTGAAATGGAAGAGTGATCATGGGTAAATGGGCCACTACTTACAGAATGTCTCTGTGCCTCTAGGATCATCCCAGGTTTGATAACGTATGAGCCAATTAAAAGTGATGCCATAGTCTTCTTAGGTGTAGCCACCTTTGGTAAACATGGTATACATCACACCCAGAACCTAATGGACAGCTCAGGTTGCACAGTAACTTGGTGGCCCATGGATAAGCCTTCCTTTCTGAGACCAAGGAAGCCCTTTCTGACAAATCTCAGTTTACCTTCAAGGGGGACAACAGATGCTTCTCCTCAATGTTTGCCCCTTCTAGCACGTACTGCTGTGGACTTGACCGTGGATGGAAGCCACCTGTGTTGTGCAGATGGACCTGACCGAGTCTAGATCACAGGTCCCTTGAGAGCCAAGACCCCGCTGGAGCTTGCCCTCTAACGTGACCACTATCCCAGCTCTCTACACCCTAATGGACTTTGTGCTCATGTTGCCCCGCCTCTGAGTCCGATATCTGTTTTTTCTCTGCGACTCAGGAGGGAGTAACTTGCAGTGGAGGGGCTTTGCTGCCTTTGTCCAGCTCTCCATGTTTCTTGAGTCTAAACACTAAAATTACAGAAGAAGGGAACCCTTCAATGCTTGTGTACTGGGTGGAGGTGATGCTATGTGTTGAGAGGTTGTCCCAGCACGTGGCTTTTTTATTAAGTAGGAACTTTTCCCCAAAATTTGACTCAAAAGAAGGCCAAGAGTTGCTACCCAGAAGAACGCTACTCACTTGTGGATGGTATCCGGAATCGGTGGGGAATCCTGAACACCTACACTGTGACTCACACCGGCCTTCCTGAGGTCCCAAACAGAATGCCCATCTGCCAGGGACACTGGTAGGACCATCACATCTGCTGCAGTACGTGGAGGAGGACAAGCAGCAGCTTGGACCTGTGACAGTGCCTGTCTTTTTCCAGGTTGAACCCAAAAGATGCAAACTTTCAGGTCACTCCACAGAATCATATACCAAATTGAGGAATAATCTGCCTCTAAAATTCAGAGGCCTCCTGGGTGCTGTTTCTCCATCTTGTAGCAGGTGGAGCCAGATGCCAGCAATCATTGTTTACATCAAACAGTTCTCTACCCCGCAAAATAGCATTGGACACAACAATACTTCACTGAGTAAGAATTCTGAATTTCAGTCAGATTTCTTTCTCAGCTACTGACTCTAAAAGTGTATCAACTCTAGAGTAGTATTTTCCCCTCACTTGGTCCATTCTGCATAATATCATCATTGTAATTGACCAGCAAGAAGTATATCCTGTGGAAGAAAAGGCAGTGAGGACCTGTAGAGGTGATTCATCCCGGGGGAAAGATAATGAGGGTATAAGGTAGCCTTGCCACCTGAGAGAAGGCAAATTTGATTAAACTATGGAAACACAGGCGGAGGCATTTGCCTGCACTGTAGGTGCATATGGTACAAGGTGATGGGAACTTTGAAGTCACTCAAGCAAAGTAACCACATGGTACAACAGCAGCTTCTAGGTTCTCTTGTAGTTAAGGAAAGGTTGAGTACACTACCACTTTCCAAGTTGTTTCTTCTCTCTTCTCCATCTCCTCCTCCTCCTCTTGCTTCTCATCCTTTTCTACTCCTATTTCTTCTAAACCTTCTTTCCTCCTCCTCTACTCTCTCCATCTTTTCCTCCTCCTCCTTCTCTTCCTCCTTCTTTTTCTCAAGACAAGCTGAAAAAGTAATGAGGACATGCCCAAATCCACACTCCTGGATCTTTCAAATTCTTCAAATTTGGCACAAATCTCTCATATATATCAGGCAGGTGGTACAGCTTCTAACTTAATACTTGCACAGTCATAGGCAGTTCTAATGTATTTGTTTAGACCACATGTGTCAAACACAAGGCCCGCAGGCCAAATCCAGCCCGCCAGGCCTTGCAATGTGGCCCGCACCGCGCTGTCATCACTGCACTCCGCTGTCAGTTTATGACATTGTCAGTTTATGACTGTTCGGTAAACCATTCGCCCCGCAATTTAGGCTGGATTTTAGATTTTTGCCCCAGGGACACTGGGGCCAAACTGATTGAGTTCGACACCCCTAGTTTAGACTTTCTCTCCACAGTTGCCTTGACTCATTGGTGATGACTGTGTGGGATAATTCTGCTGGTATAGCTATTTCAGTTATGTATTTCACAACCAGGAGCAACCACAGAATGTGTGAGACAGAATTTGGACCTATTTCAAAATGGACTTGAGCTAAAATTCACTGGTCACCTGACCCTCGAAAGCTTCAAATCTTAGTGAGGAGTTATGGTATTATTTTGGTTTCTGAGAACAATTTCTGTCTATAACCATTTTCCTATGGTCACTGAAATATCTAGTTCATTGTTTTCCACACAGAGATAGTTACCCGGATAAAACTTTTTAAAAAGGGCTCTGAGTCAATTGGCCAACCAAAACATTCCTTCTTCTACATTAGAGCAAGAAACGGTGGGCATTTCCATGTCAAAATTTTTGGTCCATCTTTGGATGCCTTTTTCAACCCACCATTTCAAGAAACTTTATACGTCTTTAAAAATGACCCAACCTGCAGATATAAATGCATGATCTCTGTTTGTCACCCCAAATTATTAAATTCTCTTTCATCACAATGTATGTTTCTTTGAGCATTGTCCCCCACCATTAATTATTTCCATACATAATCCATGTTTCCCTGCTTGTGTAAATTACAGAATTCACGTGGCTCTTGTAAAGGGTTGCACACTTCCCCCAGGGTCACACTCTGTCCCTCAACTTTAGTGTCCTGCTGGGATTTGTCTCCTGCTGCAGGAGAGCTCACTGCCATTATCACCCCTGTGTGTTTCCTCTTGCACATTTTCCCAGTCCATGAAAAATTCTGAATTATTCCAATTTCCTATAGGTTATAGCCATGTAGGTTATAACTGTACCATGAACCTTTCCAATTTTCTCACATCTTTGTCTTGGAATTGTTGAGAAGATAAATCTACTCATGTCCTGAATATTTTCAAGCTGAATCTGGTTCTTGGATATAAATCAAGGAAATCATCCATGTTTGCTGTTGCAGACCACTCGGAAACTTTTCAAGATGCCTATGTCATCACCAGAGACATGGAAACTACAAACTAAAAACACATTAGATTCCCACAGCAATCTCACTCCTCCATTTAGTGATGCTGTAGCCCAATATTTAGAAACTAGAGGCCCAGTGCATGAAATTCGTGCATGGAGGGGGTGTCCTTCAGCCCAGCCTGCACCCTCTCCATTCTGGGACCCCTCGAGGGATATCCGACTGCCCATTTAGGCCCAAGACATCCCTCTCACAATCCAGGACTGCTGGCTCCCAACTGCTCGCCTGCTTGCCTTCCTAATTTCCCCTAACCACTTCTGCCTGTCAGCCTGATCACCCCCTAACCACTCTACTGCCAGCCTGATTAATGCCTAACTGCTCCCCTGCCGGCCTGTTTGCCCCAACTGCCCTCCCCTTCAGGCATGGTCACCATTAACTGCCTGACCCTGTAGGCCTGGTGACCCCTAAACCTCCCTTGCAGGCTTGGTCACCCCCGACTGCTCTCCCCTGCAGGCTTGATTGCCCCCAACTGCCCTCCCTTGCAGGCCTGGTCCCTCCCAACTGCTCCTCCCTGCTTGCCTGATCATCCATAACTGCCCTCCCTTGCAAACCTGTTCCCTCTCAACTGCCCTCCCCTGCTGGCCATCTTGTGGTGGCCATCTTGTGTCTACATGGGGGCAGGATCTTTGACCACATGGGAGCAGCTATCTTGTATGTTGGAGTAATGGTTAATCTGCATATTACTCTTTTATTAGATAGGCTAGAGGCCTAATGCATGGTTGGAGCCAGCTGGTTTGCCCTGAAGAGTGTCCGAATCAGGATGAGGGTTACCTTGGGGTGTGGGGTGGCCTGAGCGAGGGGCCTGTGGTGGTTTGCAGGCCAGTCATGCCCCCTGGCTATCCAAGAGGAGGCCCTGGTATCTGGGATTTATGTATCTTCTACAAATGAAACTTTGTAACCTGGAGTGGAGGCATGCCTCCTGCTGGCTCTGTGGCTGCAGCCATTTCTGTTGGAATTTGTTTACTTTCTATAATTAAAACTTTGTAGCAGGCCAATGTTCTATCCACTGAGCCAAACCGGTTTCGGCAGAACTTTTATATTTTCATTTTGAAAAAGTGGAAGCACCTCATGGTTCCCTTTGACATGTCTGAACTGCTGGCAGCACTGCTCTGCACTTTGGGGCCATTGTTAAGTGAAAGTGAGGGCTCCTGGAATAGGAGCACTTGATACCAGGACAACCTTGTCATCAAGATGGTGACCAGGACTGATGGTGGGTAGTGTACACAGTGGGGGTGTGCTGGGAAGCGGGATGGTTCATGTCCCAGGAAGGATGGAGTGATATGATGTGTAATTGTATTACACTCCTCAGAATAGTTCAAAATCTAAAACATGACTTGCTTATTTCTGGAATTTTCCATATTCTATTTGGAACTGCTATTGATCGGCCAGCTGAAACTGCTAAAAGGTAAACTGTGGGTAATGGGTGACTGTACATTGTTTGATGGTGTCTACAAAGTCCTATTGAATTTAGTTATTTCCGTGTCTCTTTTATTTCGAGCATCTTTAAGGGGATTGTTTTGAATTATTTGTCATAGATATATGTGTCTTTAGGATTGATTTCTGGGGGTTCATTTTGTTCTTTTGATTGAGTATGTTTCTCTTTGTCTTTGTATGCCTTGGGATATTACATTGAGATTTGGTCATTCGAAAAAAACTGTCACATCTCCCAGTCTTTATAGCTATGCCTTGTGCCAGAGAAAACCTTCACCCATCAGTCCACCTATAAATTCAAAGACCCACTCAAACCTTTTCCGTGGAAATGACCTCTGTGGTCTTGTTCATGCATTTTCCCTGTTAAAGTGGTTGTCCCTGTTTTGTTTTCTGTGTTTCTTATTGTTGACTAGAGGCTAGGTGTGCAGATTCATGCGCCGGTGGGATCCCTCAGCCTGGTCTGTGGAGATCGGGCTGAAACCAGAAGTCCAATATCCCCTGAGGGGTCCCGTAATACAAGAAGGCACTCTGCAAAGTTGCTATCACTCGGCAGTTCCTTCGCTGAGCATCTGCCCCCCGGTGGTCAGTGCATGTCATAGCTACTGGCTGGTTGGTTGGTTCACCAGTCGTTTAGGCTTTTATATAGAGAGATTTTAGAGAGAGAGGAAGGGAGAGGGAGAGAGAATAAACATTGATGTGAGAGTAAAACATCAATAGTTTGCCTCCACTGGGGACTGAGCCCATAACCTGGTCCCAATGGCAACCCTTTGCTGCACAGGACGATGCCCACATGAGCCGCCGGGCCAGGGATGTGCCGGTTTTAGTTTGGTTTAAATCAAGAACGTCTCATCTCTTGCTCACACTAGTGCCGCCCTACCAGCCTGCAGGCTCTCTGGTGCTGTAGGAAGCAGTGGCACCACCTTGTTCCCAGCAGCCGCGATCTGAGTACATGCCTTTCTCATCTGCGCTCTGAGTCTGTTGATGCAGAAATCACTTTCTAATTCCCTGTCTTATTGTGATATTTATCTGAGAGTGTTTTCATTGGTGGAGATTTGAGTTTGAATTTACATAATGTATTTACTTGAAATCTGTGCTTCTATTGGTCCTTCACCAATGGGCAACAGCCAGTGGGCTCAGGAGCCTGTTCAGTTGTACAAGTCTCTTCCCAACATTGCTGGCTACAAAAGCATGTTTTACATAAGATCATTGCACCAACTGCACTGTGTAGCGTACTTCTTGCATCTCTTACGTGCAGTTTGTTTTAATACATTTTTTCTTGATTGAAGCCAGACTTCTTCCACAGGAGTCCAAGGACATTGCTCAGGTATGATAAAACACAGAGCATGAACCCTGTATTAATAGGTTTGAGGTATCAGAAGGGATACAGATAGATTGAGCATAATATGCTAATCACTCATTTTAAGAGATTTGATGGGAGAGGCCAAGTTAAGGTCAGGTTGAGTTGGTCTCTTTGTCCTAGGGTTAAGTAACCAAAATATATAGGTGGGATTTACCTGCCAAGATTATGGGGGTGGTTTGAAGGAAATAAGAGGTAGAAACCTGAGTACAAGGTCATGTGCCCTGAGCTCAAGCCCTCTCTCCCTGTGTTGTTTACCCAGGGAGCTGCAGGCTCTGAGGCTGGGGTCATGGGGGTCGGGGGAGCTGGAGCACAGCCCCAGAAAGCACCACGTCTGATCAGGCCTGCAGAGTCATGCTGTGCATGTTCCAGGGAATGAATATAAATGTAAAGACATGAAGGACAGAGTTCAGAATGGACTCATGCCTGGTAGTCAAGTGTGAGGCAACAGTCCGCTTAGGGCCCTGCTGACTTCAGAGCTTTCGACAGTGGGGTGGGCTCGCCATTTAGTAGAACATTATTAAACGTCACCTGAGCATGGGTGGGCAGTAGTCAATTCCTGGCCAGCCTGAGCTAGTTCAGGGTCCGGGATGGGTGAGCAGCCTATGATCAGTGTGATTGTGATCGAAGCTTGTGGTGACATTGAGCAGGACAGGAAGGAAGAGGCTTGGTATTGAGAAGTCAAACCCCAGGCTTAGAAACACTGGAGTTACATTTCAAACTAGGTTTCAGCACTTCTCATGGAGGAACTTACTAAAGCCTTTTACCTGCAGGGTTAGTTTCCCATTTGGGACCTAAGGCTGCACCCAAAGGATTTTTGTGAAAATAAAAGGTCTTGTCTGCCATATCTCTTTCTGGTGATAGAAATATATATATATATATATATATATATATATATATATATATATATATATATGCATAAATGACCATTACAACTGAATGACTGGACCCACTGGTCGACCAGTCGCTTTGACGCGCACTGACCACCAGGGGCAGGCACTCAATGCATGAACTGCCCCCTGGTGGTCAGTGTGCTCCCATAGCCAACCTCCTGCAGCCCTTCCACCCAGCCGGCTAGCCTCCACGCCCTTCTCCCCTGCCTGTTGGCCTCCTCAACCAGCCAGCCAACATTCTACTGTCCCTCCCCTCTGCCAGCCAGCCTCCCGCTCCCCCATAGGCCCTGAATAGGGGGCCAGCTGGCCAGCCTCTTATGGTCCTTTCTGCTGGCTGGCGACCCTAACCACCCCCCATTCTTTATCCTCTCCCCACCCCCTCAATGGACCTCAATTGCTAGCCAGGCCAAGGTTCCCCACCCATGCACAAATTTGTGCACCGGGCCTCAAATCTATCTATATAAAAGGCTAATATGCTAAGTGTCCTTCCCACCAGTCACAGTGATGCACACTGACCACCGGGGGGCAGATGCTCAATGCAGGAGCAGCCATGATGTGCACAGAGAAATGACACCATGGACCTGGCACTCAGAAAGCAAGACTAAGCTTCCCCCAAGTGAGGACACATGCCCTGTTACTACCCTGGGGTGACAGCCCACCAAATCGCAGCCAATGCTGCCAAAAACCCATGGTGCAAAATGCAGCTCATAGCCCTGCCCAGAAACGGTCGCTGCAAGTGCCAGGTAATGACGTCAGGTAGCAACACCCAGTTTACTCTCCCTAGCAACTAGCTTCCTTGGAGTTCCAGGAACACAGGTGGAAACATTTCACACTTTAACCAAATATCTGTGAAGTGTTTTCCCGTGCCTCATCTCATTTGATCCCCACAGAAGTCGTAGAGAAGGTACCGTAGATAGGAGACTCAGTAGAATCCTATTTTCTTTTGTTAGCCAGAAAATGGAGATTTAGAAAGCTTAGAAACTTGACCCGATTGAAAAAAAGTAAGAAATTATGGACCTCGAAAATGACTTTAGGTTTTCTCACTGCTCAGAATATAGGCAGACACTGCTATAGTTAACTATTTTACCCTTTTTCTCCCTGCGTGATCTACAATAATAATCTGTGTTGTGTTAGTATTTACTGCTGCATTGCTGACGATTACCTGAAAGAGAAGTTGCGATGCTTCACTGAGCTGGAGAAAGTTTAGCTAAATCAGAAAGCAGGTCTAATGAAGCAAGTTAATGCTATGTCTATAAAAGGCTAAGTTGACTCACGCATACACGGTACATATAAAGCTCTTGCTGGCGCTAATCATGTGTGTATTTCCATCTGTCATTGTGATCATAAATTTGGTTGACACTTCTATTATAAAGGCGAATAGCGATATTAAAATATTTCTTTCAATTAATTTTCTTTCAGTGTGCAGGAATTGGTGCACCAGCCACTAGTGTTTTATAAAACGCGCTATCCAAACAATAGGCCCAGTCACGTGTGCTCCTGAGTCCTGGAAACCTGGCTGGTGCGAGAAAGGAGCTAAAGTTTAAATGTTAGTTAATTAAATAGCCATGCGTTGTTAGTCCCATCTTATTGCACAGCTAGCTACAGATGAGAGCCGTTAGAGGGCTCCTTAGGATAGAAACAGTTGGCTTTTCAGAATTTTCTTGAATGAAATGTTCTTCTAGCTCCTTATTTCTGAGCAGGGAATGTGCTGTTCTTAAGTGAAATGTTCTTCCAGTTCCTTATTTCTCCGCAGGGCATGTGCTGTTTGGTGTGCAGTGAGGCATATTGTCCCTATCTTAAAGAAAAGTACACAGAGGAAATTTAAACAAGCACAGTAAAGACAACATAGACAGAAAGTGACAGCACAATATGCTTTAACATTAATAAAAAGGTGAATTATACCAAGTGTAGAGGAGTCAGAGGGACAGTCTCTTCAGGAGCCGGAGGCGTAGGGGCAGGGCACGCTGCCCGTGTGCAGGGCCCAGAGAAGGAGGGCATTCCTGGTGAAGGCCCAGGACACTGAAGCCAGTAGTTCAGGACCTGAAGGTTGTGAGCAGGCTCAGTGGGAGGCTGACTGGCTGCAGTACGGGGTGGTTTGGAAAATGGGATCACCTGTGTCACACGCAGTTACAGCTGCCTCTGAATTGCTGGCTGAAAAGCTGGATGCAGCTCTCAGGCAGGGGAACGTGGGCATTATTGGAAAACGCAGCCCTGGGGGAATGTAATCAGTTCCACTGCAGGAGCAGAGCCCTGGCTGGTGTGATGAGCAGAGAAACGCGGCAGGAAGCCCACAGTCGCCTACACGGGAAGCACGGGTTCTGGCGGGAGGAGGCCACGGAGGGGGCAGCATGGAGGGCACACAGCATGTGGTGCAGAGTGTGAGAAGGAGACTGTGATGCACTCGGAGCGTCAGAGTAGGGTGGGCTGAACAGTAGCACTTTGGGTGGAAGCGAGTCCATGGGGAGGACGGAGTTCTAGCCTGAGCCCTGGGGTGACCTGGAGTCAGGGGGAAGCAGGCATGGGACGGCACCTGGCTGTCAGCCACTGCAGGAATTGGTTGCTGTTTACACATTTCAGCGCGGCATTAAAATTCAGGTGGGCCCTGGCCGGGTATCCCAGGTGGCAGAAGCATTGTCCCCATTATGCCAAGGTTGCAGTTTCGATCCCCAGTCAGGGCACATACAAGAAGCGGCCAGTGGATACATAAGTAGAACAGCAAGTTAATGTTTATCTCCCTCCCCCCCCCACCACCACCCCGCCACTCTAAAATCAATCAATTAAAAAACCCCTACCTTTAACCAACACTTCATCTGAAAACTTGAGTGTGTTTTATGTGAGGACTGGAGCATTTTTAATGTTAGCCAGCTCACCACCTGTAAGCTTCAGCAGAATGATCACTAACACCAGTGTCACGTGTGTAACTAGGAGTTTATTGAACCTCCTCCCGACAGTTCCCATCCCACTGTTCCCAGTCGCTGCTGCTTTCCTTTGTAGAGTGAGCGAAAGCAAACATGAGCGACACCTGGTCTGAGAACCCGGGCCCTATGCTGTGTGTCTGGGGAATGGAACTTCTATTGGTTGTTGCCCAGTGAGCTGGGTAATAAACTAAAACTCTTTCTCTCTCTAGAACTGGAAAGTTCGACTTGTCACAGCCATTTTCCGCTGATAGTCTTCCTCAAACCGCTCGTTCTGAGCCACGGTGGAGTGGTTCCTCCGGTCTCCGACGGTCCCTGAAAGAGGGATGGGAGTCAGAGCCTCAAGACTGTGCTCTCTGCCCACATCTGTGTGCGGTGTCCAATCACCCTGCAGGGGGCAGGGCTTTCCTCCTACCAGCCTGTCCCTTTCCGTCCAAGAGAAGAGGACATCTGTCTGGTTGTGGGGCCAGGAGAGCCTGCTGCACCACATTGTGGTGGGGTGGGGGTGGGGTTAGGGGTGGGGGTGGGGTGGGGATGGGGTTAGGGGTGGGGGTGGGGGCCTCACATTAAAACCGCAGGCCTGGGGCTTTGCTGTCTTTCCCCTGCCCTCTTGCATGTCAGGCAGCATCGCACTATCTATGCTTTGCTCGATTGGACTGAAGTTGGCATTTCCACCTTATCATCTGGAACTATGGAGGGGAGTGAGATAAGGCGGTGGGTTTAGACACTAAAACTTACTCTAGTTGTGGCTAAACGTTGGTTTCATTTCATCTGTGGTCTCTTAAATACTCCTTCGCCAGCATCATTTATTATGGACCTTGTTTTTCTTATTCATGGAAACGACCCCACAGGCCCTGGGGTCCTCACAGTTCTTTAGGGTCATGACCAACAGAGAGAGAACCGTCTTTCCTCATGAACGGGAGAGACCGAGTGGTCCATGACCTCAGCGGAGACTACCGTGTAGTTTGCCATGGGATTTAACTTCATGACATCAAACGAAGTGTGATGGACAATTTTATCTAGGACGTTGTCATCCAGCTTTTTTCCAATAAATTTTCCCAGCTTCCGGATTTCATGCTTTGGGTTCTGTGATCAGAGTGAAAAGAAACATGAAAATTTGATATAAAATAGTTTTTAAAGTATTGCATTGCATTAATAACATTGATAAGTAACAAAATACAAAATAATCTTGCCTCACAAATGCTGAACTTTCCAGAAATGACTCATTTTAATACGGTGACACAGATTTTTAAAAATTAACTATAATTATGTATTAAGCTTTTCCTGCTCCAAGATGGAAGCACCGCTGAGGATGATGTGCAGTGTCCGGGGAAAGCTGCACTTAAACTTATTTCCAAATGTCCTGCTCGGGCAGTTACTGGAGGGTCTTGGTCAGCCACGTGTCCAGCAGGAGAGTCTGTAACTGAGCGGTGAGAACGAAGGTACTGCAGAGGCAAGAGGCAGGCTGTGAGGCCTGACCAGGGGAGGCTGCCACTAGCTCTGCCTTTGACAGAAACACGCCCAGATATTGGTGTCGATGGAGAGGACCTGTTACACTCAGGAGGCGACTGAGAGGTGCCCGCTGAGGACTCCGGGCCCCGTCCCTCTGCCGGTGCCTATGCGTAGGTGTCTCAGTGCCTAAGGGAGACACTGTTCTCTCATCAGAGGGCCGCAAAGAGATGTGGCCGTGGAGTGAGGGAGGGAAAGTGGAGGAGTGTACCCCACAACGGTATCTTCTGTTTTATGATGAACTTCTGCTTTAAAAGGTTGGATGTTTAATTTGCCCAGGCTGGGGACTCAGTGATTAGAGCCCTGCCCTGTGAACTGAAGAGTCACGGGTTTGATTCTGCTCAGAGGCACTTACCTCAGTTGCAGGCTGGATCCCTGGCCCAAGTCAAAGCAGGTGTGGGAAGCAGCCAGTCCATGTGTCTCTCACATCGATGTTTCTCTTTCTCCCTCTCCCTTCAACCCTCTTAGAAAGCCAATGGGGAAAACAAACAACAACATACACTTGGGAGAGGATTAACAACAAAAACAAAAAGTGCTTAATTTAATTGGCCTCTTACAGACTGGGGATTGGCAAAAGTGCTGAAAACTGTGAGTTTTGTGTGACTGCATTCAGGGAACATTCCAGAATATGACACCAGAACATGTAAAAGGGTTTAGGAACTCTGAGGATAGACTACCTGTATATTAGAATACTAGAAATATAGTAAGTTATTTGTTTTAAAAAACCATAGAGTGCAATTTAAAACAAAACAAAATAAGAATACAGGCACGGGAACAAACTGGGGTGGCAGGGCCAGGGCAGGGCTGGGAGGAAGGGGGAGGGGTCGGAGGCACAGACTCCCAGCTGTCCGCTCAGTCAGTCAGGCGGCTGTGGTTAATGATACTGTGCTGCATACCTGAAAGTCAGGGAGTGAGATCTTAAAGTTCCAACTACAGGAAATAGTTATAACTCTATTTGGTGCAGATGTTAAGTAGATTTACTGTGGTGCTCATTTTGCAAGGAGTACAAATATCAAATCATCCTGTAGTATACCTGAAACTAACACTATATTACATATCAATGATCTCAAGTAAAAACATAGAAAACGATGCTGTTTTTCACTCTTGATATTTTGTATCTGGCAATAAAGCCAGAATTTGAATTCAATAATTCTGACTCTAAATCATTAGTGTTTTCCCATTATACCATCATTTCTTAAACTGTTGTTTAGATTGATGTTCCTCGATGGAAAAAGTGTGTTAGAAAAGCATTTCCCTCCTAAGCAGAATGTAAAATGTGCTGGAAGGCGGGTGAGGGACCAGCAGCAGGAGCTGCGGGCGACGTCCGAGGCGGGAGCCAGGACAGCGGGGCATTGCGCAAGGGCAGTGAAATGAAGCCATTCTTGCTACCTTTCACTCTGCGAGGCCCTGAGGCAACCCCCTGCGGTGATGAAATATTTCATGGTCAAATAGTTACCTGCTGCCACTCACCGTCTTCAGGTCCTCGAGAAGAGGTAGAGGATGCGGTGTTGGTCCCTAGTTTCCCGCCATCCTTTCACGTGGTCGTGCCATGAGCCCCAGCACACTGCAAGACAGGGCGAAGCCAGGGCGGGGATGGGGGAAAGGGTGAGGGACAGGGCCAGGGGAAAGGGACGGGGGGGGGGGGGGACACAGGATGTGGGACGGGGTCAGGGGAATGGGCGGAGGTGAGGGCGCGTGGGGACCGGATGTGGGATGGGACCAGGGGAATGGGATGGGGCCAGGGGAATGGGACATGGGGTGGGGCCAGGGGAATGGGAAGGGGGACAGGGCATGGGGCAGGATCAGGGGGAATGGGATGGGGGACATGGCGTCGGAGGGGGCCAGGGAATGAGGTGGGGCCAGGGGGTCACCAGCTGACACCACACGGAGGAGAGAGTTCCCAGTGTCAGGTAGTGATCCCCTCACTTCCAAGAAGGCAGGCCCCAGGGGTCCTCAGAAAAGGCCCTTTTCATTGTGTTTGAGGCTTAGAAAGGGGTTCAGAGCAGAAGGTTCATACCTTTCCCAGTCAGAAAGCTCTCAAAATACTCTTCCCAGGTCCCTGGGCCGGAAGCGCTTTATACATCCTGTGGAAATGGTAGTAAGACACCAGGCTGTCCTTGAGGCTTCTCGCCACATAGATTATCTGGGAAGAGGGGAGAGAAATAGCCCGTGAGGCCGCCGCGTGGTGGCTATCGCCCACGAGCTGCGTCCTTCCGGACGGGTCTCGGGCTGCTGATCCCGGGAGGTGGGTGAGGGGAGGTGGAACGCTCACGGCCATGGGCACGCGGTTGTGGTGAGGAGGTGAACCCTTTAAGAAGTGAAGTGCTTTCAGAGGAAATAGAGTGAAGACCAGAGCATAACTCAGAGCTCCTGCCGCCCTTTACCTTACAGTTTTTCTCCAGGAAGGACGGGGGCAGCAATTGGAAGGGAGGGTGTGTTTTCAGGGTCCATGGCGAAGGCATCGCATTAGCTTGTTCCAAACCTGTAAAATGATTTTGATCATTTCCCACTATTGTTCTCTGTGCTTCAAAACACTGCTGCGTTCATTGTTACCACCTAAGAGCCAACTGGCAAGGTAAGGCAGCTCTGTGCTCTGACCTGTGAATTAATGTTCTGGCTTGAACCGTGTCTAACTAGGCCAAACAAATAAGAACCCAAAAAACCCAAACCTGTTGCCCAGGAAGTCCTCCTGATGGAGTCAAATTAATGTCTAATTGGAGGATCAAAATGTACCTTCCGTACCAGTGGGGACTCATTAGAAGAGGGGCTGGAGTACAGCATTGGCCTGATAGTTTTTTAAAAAGACAGAGTCACAAAACCCCTCATTACTTGTGGGAATGTCTGGAGTTGAGAGAGGCTGTTTGACAGTCAGCATTCTGAGTTTGCGTTTAGGAGTGCAATGAAGTGAGGTTATTCCACACTCACCCGATCCCATGGACGGGGTGATCCCTTCGATGAGAGGAAACCGCACGTGAGTAGGTGCTCGCTGAGTTCTGTCAACATCACCGTCATTTAGTATCAAGTCCACTCTCTCCTGAGTCCACGTTGTCCCTTGTTCAACAGGAGGTGAGATGAGTAGACCGTTAGTGTACTATACCCTAAGGTGGTCAAGTTCTTTTTAGACATATGTGTGCATGGGGAAGCCAGGTTTACGATGGAATTGAGAAAACATCATTGTTTATACCTTGTTTTACCATAGTATGATTTTTATGAGAATGCTGCGGTGTGAAGTAGACTTGTGTGTGCATTTCATTGTTTCCTGCCTCAGCCATTCCCTGCGAGCTGTCCTGTTGGCTGAGCTGCACTTTCCTCAGGAAGAACAGCCCTCCGACCCTGCCTGCATGTTCTGAGGTGCCAAGCCGGTCTGCAATGCAGAACCACAGTTCCCTAATCGTCCCCCAATCAGCCTGGGCCCTTTCCCGCTCGCTCATACAGAGCGGCGTTGTACACGGCCCACAGGGAAGGCCTGCCTTGGGAACAAAGCAATCAACAAGTCTGGAGCCCGTGCGTTCCTTGCTGAGGAGGCAAAAAGAAACGTGCGTCACTGGGAGAATTAAACACTTAAATCTTGTTTCAGTTTCACTTTCCACAGCCATTTGCTGTAGCCCTCACTGCCCAGCCAGCAGCCCTCCACTCAAACCCCATCGTCTCTTTATTTCCCTGTAAATGCACTTCCCACCCCCTCCCTGCACCCTCGCTCCGCCCACCTGCTTTAGGGTAGGTGCAGATGAGCAGGTTCTGGGGCCTGGCCCGGAAGTCCCAGATCTAGTCCCAGCTGTCGCAGGTGGGTTTGGTTTGAAGGATTCCCTTCACATAGTCCACAGTTATGCGCTCTGTCCATTCACATTTCAGCTCCTCCATTCTGTTCTGGTGTCAGGAGCCGGAGTGCTGTACCCACAGGCTGTGGGCTCTGTCAGCACAGAGCTGTGGTCTGACACCCTCCTGGGAGCCTGTTTGCTGAGGGGGGATAGCCGCTGGCCTGCTGGTCCCGCCCAGAGCCAGGCCTGTTTGGGATTTGCACTCAGGCACCTCCTGGCCTCGGCCCTTTCCCAACTGCAACACCCCGGGCCTTGCCAATCTGAAGCACTGGGATCTGCTGGCCCTGCCCTCTGGCATCAGTGCAGCAAGGGTCAGTGCCAGGGCTCATGTGTCATCTCTGGGTGCTGCTGGCCCTGCCCTCTGGCATCAGTGCAGCAAGGGTCAGTGCCAGGGCTCATGTGTCATATCTGTGCCACAGAATAAGGCACAGATACCCCCGCTGTTTCTGGAAGGTCTGCGCTGAGGAAAGAGTTGGAGAGGATCTGCCTGTGGGATTACAGCTCTGAGAGGTTTCCCCGATGGCTGGAGGGCAGGTTCTGGCTGTGACCAAGGTCCTGCATGGGACCCTCCCGGCCCAGAAACCTAAAGGCTCCGCTCTGGGTTTTAAAGAATAAAACAGACCGGCCTGTGAGAGAAGGCTCCTTCCTGTTGGAGGCCGTTCAGTGTTCATTCCAACAGGTTTCTTTCAGGGCTCTAAGAACAGTTTGTCTCAAAAGCAAACCAGTGGCAGGGGGGTCATCTGCTTCCTCCTTCTTGGGGTTCACACCCCAGGCTCAAGCCAGAGGCGGCTGTGGGCTCCTTTCCCTCAAAGCCTCAGGTTTGTCTGGGCTCCCGGCTCCTCTCCTGGGAGCAGCCTGGCTCCTGCAGAAGCTGCTTTCCTCCTCCTTCCTGGCCCGCCCTCTTCTTGGCTCCTCTCCACTGCTCCTTGCAATGCTGAGTGCTGCTGGTCGCCAACCAACTTCCCTGCCTTCCTGTGATGCAGCGGCACAGACATCTCTGCTCCTATTTCTTGTCCTTACACAGAGCTCCTAACCTTTGGGAGTTGGAGTGTCCTTGGTTATTCATAAGGAGGCCATTCCACCACACCTGGGCATATGCTAATGAGGGGGGCGGGGCCCTGGGATAGTCTCCAAGCTGGAGCAAGAGGGCTGGCCACACCAGGAAGAGGGCCATGATGAGGGTGGGAACTTTTTCAGGACCATCCCCAACCTACAGGGAGGGGAGAGGGGATAAGGCCCCAAGAAAGCTGTGGCCACTGAAGCATCAGTGGGTGATGAGCACGTGATGTTCTCAGGTGGGGGGCGGGGGAAGTGACATGCCCAGTGCCATGGGGAAGGGCCTGGACACTCTGCCCCTCTCCCCAGACCTTGAACTATGCACCTCCCCACTAGACTGCTCCGGACCGCATCTTCATGGTAAAGCTGTGAGCATGGTGCCTTCTGTGAGCCCTGTAATCCTGCTGGTGGGTGAGTGAACTAGGGGGACACAGGAACTCCCACCTGGAGGGCTGGTTAGTCATCGGTGCGGGTGAGCCTGGGGCTGGCTGGCACCACAGATGGGCAGTCCGTGAGCAACTGTCCTTGGGTGTTGGGTCTGCACGCCAGCAGGTGGTCGTTGCCGACTGAATGCAATTAGGACCCTGGTTGGTGTCGGGGATTGCTGTTGGCATCCCAGCAACCGTCAATAGCTCTCAGAATCCATTGTCCCCAGAAATCAGGTTCTGTTCTTGCTTAAGTCCTCCCCCAAACCTTCACAAGCTCCCATGAGGGCCTTCTTGCAGAGGCCTCCCTGTACCCAGGCTAAGCCTCACCCGCTGCCTCTCACGGGGCAGCCCCAAGGCCATGCCTGCCTGGCACCAGCTCCCTCTGGGGTTGCAGACACCACGTCTCTCCTGGCCTGCTCATTGGCTCTGCAAGTCGCGCATGTTGAGTTCTCTGGCTTCCTTCTCGGCTGCTCTAATGTCTTCCCGCCACGCCCCCTCTCTGAGAGGCCCCCCTGAACTCAGGTCTCCGTGCAGGTCCCACCTCCTTCCCTTCGCAGATCTTTCCCGATGTGGCTGTGTGAGTGGGCATGGCACTCGCTTATTACAGTCTACCAGGTTCAGTCGTGCAGAGGCCTGAACAGTCCAGCTGCGTAGCACTCACTCCAAAGTCCAGCTCCCCTTTGTTACCATACAGTTGGCCCTTTACATGTTTCACCCTCTGGCACCCTAGCCCCAGCCCCAGCCCTAGGCCCAGCCCCTGATCTGTTGTCTGTGAGTTTGTTCATTTGTCTTTGGTTTCCTTTTAAAAAGTATACCACGAATGAGTGAGATCATATAACATTTGCTTTTCTTTTTATAAGGTGTCTTTATTGTTGAAAGTATTGTAGATTTCCCTTTGATTAGTCTTTCACCATTGACCCTCTTTAACCCGCTCCTACACTTACCAGGCCTTCACCACTCTATTGTCTGTCCACGGGCTATGCAAAGCTGTATATATAAAAGGCTAAGTGTCCATCCATCCAACTGACCACCATGGGGTAGATGCATCACACAGGAGCTGTCATGACTCACACTGCCCATCTTACCTAATAATAGACAAACATGTAAATTGACTACAGCTCTGCTACACCCACAGCCAATCAGAGTGAGTATGCAAATTACAAGGCCAAAGATGGTAGCCACCCAGCTGCTTCAAGTGCTGAGTGGCCAGGCAGGACAGGACACCTGCTATGAGAGGGAGGGTGGGGGGTGAAGGGATCTACAGGAGCAGAGTGCCACAGCAAAGACAATACTGCAGACTCTGGAGTCTGCAGCAAAGATGAAGATGGCAGACTCTGGCCGGAGCGAAGGCCTGGGTGGAGGAAAACCGGTGCTGAAAGCCAAGGGAAGGAAGGCCTGTTGCACAAATCTCTTCGTGCAACGGGCTTCTAGTTTTATAACAAACAGCACCACAGACCTGGCACTGACAACCAACACTCAGCTTCTTCCAAGTGTGACACAGGCCCCACCACCACCCTGGAGCAACACCCCACCAAATGGAGGCTGACACTGCTATGACCCTATGGCACAAAATACAGCCCACAGCCCACCTCCACTCAGAAATGATCACTGTGGGTGCCAGGTAATAATGTCAAGTAGCAATGCCTGGCTTCCTCTCCCTTGGGACTAACCTCCTTGCAGTTTCTTCATCCCAGAAACACGACTTCCTTTATAGCCAGGTGCAAACATTTTACAGTTCAATCAATGTCTGTGAAGCATTTTCACAAGAGTCATCTCATTTGATCCTCACAGAAGTCCTGGAATAGGTAGATAGGAGACTATGGAATACTATTTTATTTTCATTAGCCAGAAAATGGAAATTTAGAAAGTTCAGAAACTTGACCCAACTGAAGAGATGTAAGAAATGATGGACCTTGAAAGTGACTTCAGGTTTTCTCACTGCACAGAATATAATCAAAAATTGCTACAGTTAAATATTTTACCATTTGTTCTCCCTGTGTGATCTACAATAATAACCTGCTTTGTGTTGATATTTACTGCTGCGTTGCTGACAATTACCATATTTTCCAGCGTATAAGACTACCCCTTAATTTTACAGTTAAAACATAGGTTTAGGCCTATATTTTGCTGTATAAGACTACCCCCCACTTCAAAAAAAAGACTTACTTTGCCGTCAAGATCTGCAGGTAATTTTTGTGCAATTTTGGTCTTTTGCCCCCGATTTTCAGTTGACTTTTTTTCGTTTCAAAAGTCGTCTTATACGCCGGAAAATATGGGGTACCTGAAAGAGAAGCTGGGATGCTTTACTAGGCTGGAAAAGTTTTAGCTACATCTCAAAGCAGGTCTAATGAAGCAAGATTATTCTATGTCAAAAAAGGCTAAGTTGACTTGCACATGTGCGATACATACAAAACTCTCACTAGTGCCAATCACATGTGTGTTTCAATCTGTCATTGTCGATTGTGAATTTGGTTGACACTTCTATTATAGAGAAAGGGTGAATAGTGATATTAAAATACTTTTAATTAATTTCCGTTCAATGTGCATGAATCTGTGCACCAGGACACTAGTATGACTATAATATCATTACCCAACCACCCCACTCCAGCCTTCCCTCTGAGGTTTGAGGGTCTGTTCTGTGCTTCTATGTCTCTGGATCTGTTTTGTTCATCATTTTATTTTATTAGATTCCACATTTGAGTGTGATTGTGTAATACTTGCCTTTTTCTTACTGGCTTATTTCACTCAGCATAATGCTCTCAGGCTCCTCCATGCTGTTGCAAATGGTAAGAATGCTTTCTCACAGCTTGAGAGTATTGCACCTCATGGAGGGAATCATGAAAACATGAAACAGACTGAACCCCGGAGAAGAGAACATTCATTTCTTTCTGGGGAGAGGTCAGAGCACTGCCATCTGTGTCCCTCTCCTGATGTTTTAAAAACCAAGCATGTGAGAATGTGTGTTGCAACTCCAAGTGTATGTTGACATAGTCCTTAGTGACATGGGACTAGGTGCCCAAAACTTGAGTTCTCATGTTGGGTTTCATAAATTGGAAGTGCTTATGCTGCCCATCATGAAGCCCAGAGTCAACGAGAAGACGAAAGTGGGAACAGACTTACAGGTCTCTGTTCTCCAAGCCCCTGGATGGCAGAGCCTGTGTCTATTTGCCCCTCTAGCACTGCATCCACAATGTCACTTGTGCCTTGTTAATGAAAGCGTCATCTTGGGCTGGCGTCCTGTCCGTCTTGGTGACCTGCCTCGGCACCCCTGGCCTAGCTGCCTCGGAGCCACTCCATCCATGGCCAGAGGAGCCCTGGCACAGGAGGCACAGCACTTTCAAGGTGTGGCTCAGAGATGAGAACAGAACCCGTGGAGACCCTCGCAGGCCACCTGCCGGAGGGAGGATCTGCGTGTGCTGCTGGTCTGCTCTGACCTCTGGAGGGTTCGGGTCCACTTCCTGGGGAATGTGACCCCCAGCAGAGACCTTAGTGGAACCTGACTCCCTCTCTCTGAGAGCAGCCATTTTAGTTTAAAATTTGAAATTCTGTAAAAAGAAGCAGGAACAAATTTTACTGCCTGTACAGATTTGTGATTAGATTTTGCAAAGAACTCAGTCATTCACCACAGAGGAGGACCGTAATGTCATTCTCCCTGGGAAGTGAGAGCAGGCTGTGCCTATGTCTCAGGGAGAACATCTCATTGGCAGACTCCGTTCCCTGGCAACCTGTGACCTCAGGCCAACCAGACCATGCCGCATCCCAGACACAGCTAGATGGGACCAGATGCATGATGAGTATTTAACGAAATGAAATCCAAGGAAGGTAGGCGGGGTGACATCTCAGACCTAACTTTTCATGCTCTCTTGTCTTCTGTCAAGAGCACCATTTGCCTGCAATGCATTTGTGGCCAGTCTTACTGGCCTTGCCTAATTTAAAAATATATATATATATTTTTTACTGATTTCAGAGAGGAGAGGGAGAGGGAGATAGAAACATCAGTGATGAGAATCACTGATTAGCTGCCACCTGCACAACCCACACTGGGGGTCCAGCCTGCACCCCTGATGTCAGAACAGCCCAGCAGGAGCCCAGCGTAAGCACCGCAGAGCTTGTGGTCTGACTGGTGCTGAGTCTGGGCAGAGCTGGTAGGGGGTGTTGGGATCTGGAGAAGCCAGGAGAGGCTGTGGGTGTATAAGGATGATTCATTATTGCTGAAGCCAGTGGCCACATAGCCATCAGAACAGTCCAAACAGCCAAGTCCATGCAGGCAGGCAGCGGACACTGGCTGGTGAACATACCTCTTCCCCATACAGCAGCATCCATCCCTGAACCCACAGCTTTAGCGGGACAGCTGCTCGCTGCCTCTTAGACTCACCTCCTCACATTGTATGGCATCTGCCCAGCTTCTCTCTCCAGCAGGCTTACCCTCACTCCATCCCAGCTTCTCTCTCCAGCAGGCTTATCCTCACTCCATCCCAGCTTCTCTCTCCAGCAGGCTTCTCCTCACTCCATCCCAGCTGCTCCTCCATCAGGCTTCACCTCACTCCATCCCAGCTGCTTTCTCCAGCAGGCTACTTCTCACCGCATCCTAGCTTCTCTATCCAGCATGCTTCTCCTCACTCGATCCCAGCTGCTCTCTCCAGCAGGCTTCTCCTCACTCCATCCCAGCTGCTCTCTCCAGCAGGCTTCTCCTCACTCCATCCCAGCTGCTCTCTCCAGCAGGCTTCTTCTCACCCCATCTCAGCTTCTCTATCCAGCAACCTTCTCTTCACTCCATCCCAGCTGCCCTCTCCAGCAGGCTTTTTCTCACTCCATCCCAGCTGCCCTCTCCCGCAGGCTTCTTCTCACTCCACCCCAGCTGCTCCCTACAGCAGGCTTCTTCTCACTCCATTCCAGCTGCTCTCTCCAGCAGGCTTCTCTTCACTCCATCCAAGCTGCCCTTTCCAGCAGGCTTCTCCTCACTCCATCCCAGCTGCTCTCTCCAGCAGGCTTCTTCTCACCCCATCTCAGCTTCTCTATCCAGCAACCTTCTCTTCACTCCATCCCAGCTGCCCTCTCCAGCAGGCTTTTTCTCACTCCATCCCAGCTGCCCTCTCCCGCAGGCTTCTTCTCACTCCACCCCAGCTGCTCCCTACAGCAGGCTTCTTCTCACTCCATTCCAGCTGCTCTCTCCAGCAGGCTTCTCTTCACTCCATCCAAGCTGCCCTTTCCAGCAGGCTTCTTCTCACTCCATCCCAGCTGCTCCCTCCAGCAGGCTTTTCCTCACTTCATCTCAGCTTCCCTTTCCAGCAGGCTTCTTCTCACTTCATCCCAGCTGTTCTCTCCAGCAGACTTCTCACTCCATCCCAGCTGCTCTCTCCAGCAGGCTTCTCCTCACTCCATCCCAGCTGCTCTCTCCAGCAGGCTTCTCCTCACTCCATCCCAGCTGCTCTCTCCAGCAGGCTTCTCCTCATTCCATCCCAGTTGCTCTCTCCAGCAGCCTTCTTCTCACTCCATCCCAGCTGATCTCTCCAGCAGACTTCTCACTCCCTCCAGCTTCTCTCTCAAGCAGGCTTCTCCTCACTCCATCCCAGCTTCTCCCTCCAGCAGGCTTCTCCTCACTCCATCCCAGCTTCTCTCTCCAGCAGGCTTCTCCTCACTCCATCCCAGCTTTTATCTCCAGCAGGCTTCTTCTCACTCCATCAGAGCTGCTCTCTCCAGCAGCCTTCTCCTCACTCCATCCAAGCTGCTCCCTCCAGCAGGCTACTTCTCACTCCCTCCCAGCTGCTCTCTCCAGCAGGGTTGTTCTCACCCCATCCCAGCTGCTCTCTCCAGCAGGCTTCTTCTAACTCCAGCCAACTAGACTGGTCAGTACCCACTATTTATACAAAGAGGGCTTTGTGCCAACAGTGAGGTCAATCCCATTGGCCACAGAAGGGCACAGTGTACCATGTGTCCTTGCACCCGCTCCTGGTATGTTGGTCTGATGAGGATTCCCAGGCTTAGAGTTCTGAACATCTCGTTGAGGCTCATGCCCAGTGCGGCCTGTGGCCATTGTGGTGTATTGACCACAAGTCATCTGTGCTCCACTGGCCTTGACTATCCAGGGACCTGGCATGATTCCCATACTGGGCATGTGCCCTGACTTGGAATTGAACCGTGACCTTCTGGTTGATAGATCAACACTCAATCACTGAGCCACACTGGCTGGGCCTAATATTTTTAAAAATAAATTTATCAACCACGTAATATTTTGGCATTAAGAGGAGAACTAATTTCTCTAAAAGGAATGTTTGTTTATATCTATTGTAGAGTGCTACTCTAACCCTTCAAGTTGGGAGGTTACCAGAATTAATTAATTGCTTAATTTAATTACATATTGAAGCTGTGTAAGGCTCTGCCCAGCCCGGAAATTACCTGCTGGCTTCTTCCATCCGATGGCAGAGCTGAGCCCGTGCACACGTCCGGCTTTCTTGAGCCCCTTTCTGTGCTCTGGCTCCAGCCCCGCCGTCCTGGCAGTTAAGCCTGTGGGTGCTGCCTCCACTCCTACCGCACAGCTGTTTGGGGGTGTGGGGTCAGGCTGGTCAGGGTCTCTCCTGGGCATTGTCAGTCTGTCGTGAGAATTGCACATAAAGCTAACTAGTGAGAAGGTGGAAAAGGAGCAAGAAGGTTCTCTTAGTGCCTGTGTGTGGCCTCTGAGAGTTCTGAGGCAACATCAACACAAACAAGGCAGACATGGCCCCGCCATTTTACTCCGGGATTAGAGCATGGCTGTGGGCTCAGGGTTTCGGAGGCAATTCCTGACAAGGGCACTTACCTCATTGCAGGCTCCATCCTCGGCCAGGTTAGGGCAAGTGCAGGAGGCAACCAATCGAAGTGTATCTCTCACATGGTGTTTCCTTTTGTCTCCCCCTGCCTTCCACCATCTAAAAATCAAGGGAGGAAATACCCTTGGGTGAGGATTACCCAGAATAAAAAAGAATTAACAGGGGTGAGGGGAGAGAAGCTGGACAAAAATGAACCTAAAAGCTTCTCTCACTGGACTGGAATTAAAGTTAATGAAAACTTTCCCTTTTCGCCTTGGCTCCTAATGCGCCCAGTCTGGATTCTGACCAACCGGGGACTTTTCATTAGCCTTTGTTTGGGTGTAGTTATCTCTTTGGAACTCCTACTGAAACACAGTAATATGGTCCCAGCCCCTCGAAGGTGGAGGTGAAGCCTGTGGAGCTGTGCATCCTGGAAAGGGAGTTGTAGGTGCCTGCTGGGTGCTGAGCCCACAGGACAGGGGAGTGACTCTCCGCAGAGGGAGGGCGCAGTGGGAGACTGAGAGGTTGGACAGGGGTCAGAGTTCAGATGAGAGGCCTCTGTGTGATCCATGGTGATCAGGTCAGCTCAGGGTTCAGGACGCACGTGGCTGAACGTGAGGACGTCCACCTTTGTGATCTTGGCAACACCACCTGGGCCGCAGAGCTGGTATGCTCCCCTCACCCCCCCACCCCCGTCTCCGAGGGCCCCACAGCTGCACACACTTTGTTGTGGGTGGAATTAGGACTCAGGTGGCTTGGAGAGTCCCGTTTCTTTTTCTGTTTACTAATGAGCTTTTCCTTCTCTGTTTACCTGTTTTTCTTACCTTTTGTTTCTCTGGAACCACCTGGTCATGGCAGGTGCAGGTGTCCCACCCAAGCCCTGGTGTGCTTCCTAGTGGATGCAGGCCCAGCCCAGTGACTGGCTGGCTGCAGGTGCCTTGCTCATGCTCAGGCCCCAGCCTCCTGCTCCTCTGCCGCCCAGAGTGAAATAGGCCCCTTCACTTCCCACCCTGGGCCGCAGCCTCCAGGCAGAACAGCTGCTGCAGGCCGCCCCCCCCCCCCCCCCCCCCCCAGTTATTTCCCTGACCACACTCCTGTGTAATCCTTCCCCTTGGACATGCTTCCTCCTTCCTGCTAATCGCGTGCCCAGAGCCCTGACCTCTGCTCCTGCTTCTAGGGAATCGACTTGAGAAACAAACTGGTGCACCTACCGCTTGCAGGGAAAATGGATGCTTCAAAATAAAACACTTTTTTCCTCTCAATTGGGACTTTTCCTCTAATTCCCAATATTAGCCACAGCTGAGCTTTATGAGAGCTTGAGTGACTAATGTGTCTCATTCGCTTAGAATTAACTGGTGACTGCTATGGAAAGAGACCTAGCACTGTTACAGAGAACTGGAATACATCAAGCAATGCTCGGAGAGTTTGGAATCACACTTTATTATTATTATTATTACGTAGGGGTCCAGAGAATAATGCCTTTCAAATTCTGGGCAAAGCTACAAGCAAAACTTATCTTTTTATTAAAGAGCCAGCCCTCTGTGTACTTAGTGGTTATCTGTCTGCTAGCCTTGAAAATAACACAGTTCAATCCAATTTAAAAATACACCTGGCATGGCATTAAGAGCAGGGGTGTATCTAGTCTCTGGCCTATGAGGTTGAGAGGGCAGGGCGGGGTGAGGGGGCAGGGCGGGGTAAGAGGGCAGGCGGGGCGAGAGGGCAGGGTGGGGCGGGTCCAGCTCCAGGTAATGACCCTAGGCCTAACCCAACCAATCAGGTCAGCCAAGGTAGCAGCACCACCCTCCCTATAAAACCTATTGATATGTTAATTTCTTTCTCTTTCTCGCCCATGCCCTCATTGGTGTAGGTGAGACTGGGCTCGGACTAGTCCGAAATAAATACAGGCTTTCTGCAATTGCATCGGATTCGGCTCCCTGGTAGTCTTTGGGGTTTATGACACTTGGGCATTACATATGGGGCCTTGTCCGAGATCTCCAAGACTGAGGGACTCTGAATCCGGAGAGCCTGTCTGTCCGCGCTAAAAGTGTGTGAAGGGATCCCTGTGGGAAGTGCCCAAGAGGTCTAGCGGACGCGCTATTGAAGACCATGGGCCGGAGAGATCAAAAGACGTTTTGATCCTCCTTTAGGAGGGACGTAGAATTCCCTCTCAGGACGAGGTAGTCTGCGTGAGGCCGTCGTTTAGTTTTAGGCGCCGCTTCCACGGAGTTGGAAGGCTGTTCTTGGGGGCCCCCCGTCTGTTCCTGTGTTCTTTGTTTGTTTGTTTGTATGTTTGTATAAGGGAAAGGTTTCAGTTTGCTCTTGTTTGTAAATTTGCTATAAAAACTTAACTGAATGTATTGAATTGTTATAATACTGAAAATGTTGATGTGGGGAGTTCTTCTCCTGGGGGCTGTTGTAATTTTATGTGTTATTTTATGGACTCACTGTATGGATGTTATGGGACAGACTCAGATTACTCCTTTAAGCACTGTGATTAATCATTTTCAGGAAGTAGAGGCAAGAGCTAATGATTTTAGTATGGAGGTTTGGAAGGATGAATGGCAGACTTGTTGTTCAAGTGAGTGGCCAGCTTTCAATGTTGGATGGCCACCAGAGGGAACATTCGATCTCCCTACCATTCGCCGGGATCGGAGGGTCGTCTCTCATCCCAAGACAGGTTACCCCGATCAGCTCCCATACATTATAATGGGGCAGGACCTTGTGGAGAACCCACCCTTTTGGCTTAAACACTCTGTGGCTCCGTGCCCCTCGGAGCCAAAACCTACTTTTGCCTTACAGGGAACGGAGAGGACAGAGAAGAAAATCACCCTGCCATCAGCTCCCCCCTACTCTGTCTTGCAGGGGGGGAACTGAAGAAGAATTAATTTTTCCTCCCCCATATCAGTTCCCCAGGGTGCCGGAGGAGGAAACTGACCCTCCCCCATTGAGAGAAGCAGATGCCACGAGGAGAGCGGGAAGCCCGCCGCATACCAGACAAAGAGCCCAGAGGGAACAATCCACCTTCATCGCAGACTCCACTGTTAACACTTTACCCCTGCGAGCCACTGGTCCCCCAGATGAGAGGGGCGATCAGCCCCATCACTACTGGCCTTTCGCCACTAGCGACCTTTATAATTGGAAAACTCAAAATCCTGAGTTTTCTGAGAAGCCAGCGGGACTTATTAATCTGTTGGATTCTATCATTTTTACCCATCAGCCAACCTGGGATGACTGCCAGCAGCTCTTGCAGGTCCTGTTCACCACCGAGGAGAGGGAGAGGATCCTTAATGAGGCCAGGAAGCTGGTTCCAGGCGTGGATGGGAATCCTACCACCAACCAGGCTCAGATAGATACCTCTTTTCCTCTGACTAGGCCTGAATGGGATTTCAACACAGCAGAAGGTAAGGAGAGGCTCCGGGTCTACCGCCAGGCTCTAATGGGGGGCCTCCGGGCGGCTGCCAGAAAGCCGACTAATCTGGCTAAGGTAGGGAGCATACAGCAGGAGAAAGATGAATCTCCAGCACCCTTTTTAAAGCGGATCATGGAGGCATTCCGCACCTATACCCCCATGAATCCAGAGGCTCCTGAGAGTAAGGCAGCTGTTATTGTAGCCTTTGTAAACCAGTCTGCTGCAGATATTAGGAGAAAATTGCAAAGAATAGATAGACTGGGAGGGAAGAGTCTGCAGGACTTGTTGGTGGTGGCTGAAAAGGTGTACAATATCCGGGAGCCCCCCTGAAGATAAACAAGCTCGCAGGCAGACCCGAGACCTGGCTAGGATCCTGTGGGCCGCCACTATGGACTCCCCTGAGAAACGGGACCTCCGCCTCCAACAGCTTGCAAACTATTGAAAGAAGGGTAAGGAGACCTCCGGGGAAGGGAAGTGGAAACTGCAGAAGGACCAATGTGCATACTGCAAGAAGATAGGGCATTGGGCTCAAGAATGTCCTAAGAGAGGCAGTGGGAAGGGGAGCAAGACAGACCGAGTAAAGGTCTTGGGGCTTGATGAACTAAGTGATTAGGGGAGTCAGGGTTTGGACCCCCTACCCGAGCCCAGGGTAACTCTTAGAGTGGAGGGGACCCCTGTGGACTTCCTTGTTGACACCGGAGCGCAGCATTCAGTCCTCTGCACTCCACAAGGAAAACTAACTAGCAAAAAGTCCTGGGTGCAAGGGGCAACTGGTATGAACCAGTATTCATGGACTACCTGAAGAACAGTGGATTTAGGGATGATCTGGGTAACCCACTCCTTCATGGTAACATCGGAATGCCCCTACCCACTGTTAGGACGGGACTTACTGACCAAGATTGGAGCTCAGATAACTTTCAGACAAGGGGGGCCTCAGGTCACCGATGGCGAGGGCCACCCCATCCACGTTCTAACTCTGAGGCTAGAGGATGAGTACCGCCTCCACCAGGAGGCACTCCCAAGGGGGGGTAATATGGATAGATGGCTACGAGAATTCCCCACAGCCTGGGCAGAGACAGGAGGGGTAGGACTAGCTGCTCACAGGACCCCAGTCCTAGTGGAGATAAAGCCAGGAGAAGGTCCGGTAAGCATCAAACTGTACCCCATGTCTCAGGAGGCCCGGGAGGGAATTCAGCTACACATCCAGAGACTGCGGAGTCTAGGGGTACTGGTTCCCTGCCAATCTGCCTGCAACACCTTCCTACTGCCGGTCAAGAAGCCTCACACAAATGATTACCGACCGGTGCAAGACCCCCGGGAAGTAAATAAAAGAGTCACGGACGTACACGCAACTGTCCCCAATCCGTACACTCTCTTGAGCTCCCTGGTACCCACCAGAATCTGGTATACTGTATTGGATTTAAAGGACGCCTTCTTCAGTCTGCCGCTAGCACCCAGGAGCCAACCCTTGTTTGCCTTCGAGTGGCATGATCCAGAGGAGGGCTACAGCGGACAACTCACCTGGACACGACTGCCTCAGGGGTTCAAGAATTCGCCCACCATCTTTAATGAGGCAGTACACGAAGACATGGGTGAGTACAGAAGGGAGCACCCTGGCCTCACCCTCCTACAGTACGTAGATGACATCCTGATTGCTGCCGACACGGCTGAGGACTGTGAACAAGGAACCCAGGATTTGCTGGTCACCCTGGGGGCCTTGGGGTATCGGGCATCCACAAAGAAGGCCCAGATATACAGAGAGAGGGTAAGTTATCTGGGGTACATCTTGGAGGGAGGACAGCGGCGGTTGTCAGATGCCAGAAAAGAAACTGTCCTAAAGATCTCCACACCCACCTCTTGAAGAGAAGTGAGAGAATTCTTAGGGTCGGCCGGCTACTGCCGTCTCTGGATTCTGGGTTTTGCTGAGATTGCCAGGCCCCTGTACGAAGCTACCAGAGAGGGGAAGACATTTGAATGGATAGAGAAAGAGGAGGCTGCCTTTAATCAGTTGAAAAAGGCCCTCCTACATGCCCCGGCTCTGGGACTGCAAGACATTACAAAGCCCTTTCACCTCTTTGTAGATGAGCACAAAGGAGTAGCAAAGGGGGTTTTAACTCAAGCCTTGGGCCCCTGGAGCCGTCCAGTAGCTTACTTGTCTAAGAAACTAGACCCAGTGGCTGCCGGCTGGCCACCGTGCTTGAGAATTATTGCGGCAACAGCACTCCTAGTGCAGGATGCTGACAAGCTAACTCTAGGGCAAGAAATTTGGATTACAACCCCCCATGCGGTTGAGGGAGTTCTAAAACAGCCACCTGATAGATGGATGAGTAATGCACGCATGACTCACTACCAGTGCCTCCTCCTAAATCCTCCCAGAGTGCGGTTCCGCCCCAGTGCAGCCCTCAACCCCGCAACTCTCCTGCCTGACCCTGACCTGGACGCCCCGCTACATGAGTGCGCCGAGATCTTGGAACAGGTGCATGGACTCCGGAAGGACCTGACGGACCAGCCCCTCTAAGATGCAGAGGCCACATGGTTCACCAATGGAAGCAGCTTCATGAGAAAAGGGCACAGGTACGCGGGGGCAGCTGTAGTAACTGAGACTGACACTTTATGGGCAGAGGCTCTGCCATCTGGAACGTCAGCCCAGCGGGCAGAACTCATCGCTCTGACAAAGGCATTGACACTAGGGGCCAGGAAATGACTCAATGTCTTTACAGATAGCCGCTATGCGTTTGCCACAGCTCACATCCATGGGGCAATCTATCAGGAGAGAGGGCTGTTGACTGTAGAAGGAAAGACTATAAAAAATAAACAAGAAATACTCGACTTGCTGGCTGCCTTATGGCTCCCAGCCAAGTTAGCCATCATCCACTGCCCAGGACACCAGAAAGCCAACAATCCTGTAGCCAGGGGCAATCAGAAGGCTGATCAGGTGGCCAAAGAAGTAGCCCTCACTGCAGTCCCTGCACTGGCCCTGCAATTGCCAGACCCAGGGAACCCAGTTCTGCCGGATCAGCCCGGATACTCCCATGAAGAATTAGAGTGAATCAAAAGCCACCCCACAAACAAGGAAGTAAGGGGCTGGTGGTATGCTCCAGACGGGAAGCTCCTGCTACCAGACCAGCTTGGGATCCCAATGTTGAAACACATACATCAATCGACGCACCTAGGGTCCCGGAAATTAAAGGATTTGGTCCGGCATGCTAAGATCAAAATTCACCAAATGGACGCCAGAATAGATAAAATTGTATCAGCCTGTAAAACTTGCCAGCTTACAAATGCAAGGGCCGGGTCAAGTGGAAAAGGAACCCGGCTCAGAGGAACAAAGCCCGGGGTGCACTGGGAGATTGACTTCACTGAGGTAAGGCCGGGAAAGTATGGCTATAAATATCTTCTAGTTTTTATAGATACCTTTTCTGGATGGGTAGAAGCATACCCAACTAAGCATGAAACAGCCCAGATGGTTGCTAAGAAGCTACTGGAGGACATTCTACCCAGGTATGGTTTCCCAGCTGTGATAGGATCAGACAATGGCCCGGCTTTCATCTCACAGGTAATACAAGCAGTAGCCAAGGCCATAGGGGCAAATTGGAAATTACATTGTGCGTATAGGCCCCAGAGCTCAGGACAGGTAGAAAGAATGAATAGAACATTAAAAGAGACCCTTTCTAAATTAACCATGGAGACTGGCAGGGACTGGGTGGCTCTCCTTCCCTATGCTCTTTACCAGGTGAGGAACTCACCCTATACCCTAGGCTTCACTCCCTATGAAATTATGTTTGGTAAGCCCCTGCCTATCATTCCCAATCTTAAGACAGAACTGCTAACTGTTGAATGGAGAAGAGACCACCCAAGAGGCAGAGACCCCCACCCCGGGAAACAACTCCAAATAGCCAATTGCGGAGTCAAATAATAAATTTATTACAGATTCGAATCTGGGCTGCCACCGCCAGGATGGAGCAGGCAGAAACAGCAACAGCAGTTACAAATCCAGCTTTTTTATACATTTCAGAAAAAGGGGGGTGGAGGTCATTGCTATGGTTGCATGCATCGGCCAGATGGCCTAATCTCCCTTCTTGGTTTGTCCTGTTCTTTAGCCTTGACTAACTCAGACTGTTGATTTGGCCTTCAGCCTTAACTACCCCAGACTGTTGATCTGGCCTTCAGGGCCAGGAGGGGTTAGTAGCAACTTTCTACCCTCCAGACAAGGTCAGTTATGTTCCATTCCTCATTCCCCACTGCTTTTAGTTCCTTAGCAGAGGTCAAATCTTTGGCCTCTTTTCTTTGTAAGCAAGCAAGCAAGTTTTACAAAAGCAAGAAATCAGCAGTTAGCTAAACGGCTACATCTTCAGTTTGCACGATTCGGCTGTATTGGGTGGTTAGGGCCAACAGCTTAACAGCCTGAACACGCTCTCTAATAAAAGCTACTAACCTATTAATTATGATGGGCCCACAGGTCAGGCCTAGAAGTAAGAGTAGGAGGGGTCCCGCCAAGGCTGATATAGGGGGTGGTCAGCCAAGGGGACCAATTGAACAGCCCTTCAAACCAGCCCTCTTGACTTTCTTTCTCCTTTTCCCTTTCTCTCAGTCGCTTCTATAGGGTTTTAATGCTCTCCCTTATCACGCCTGAGTGGTTGGCATAGAAGCAACAAGCCTCTCCCAGCGCTGCACAGAGGCCTCCCTGTTGGAGAAATAACAAGTCTAGCCCTCGCCGGTTCTGGAGGACTACCTCCGCCAGGGAGTCCACGGCCTTCTCTAGGTGGCTGATCTGATCTTGAATGAGCCTGATATCTTCTGAGAACTGGATTGATAGTTTCTGAATCCCAATCTGGCCAGTAGTCAGGGCCGCAGCGCTAACGGCCGCTGAACCGGCAATTCCTAGCCCAGCAAGTAATGGGATTAAGAGGGGGGTTCTCTTCTGAAGGCGGAGATGGGCTTCTGGGGATAGGAAATGCTCCATTCCGGAGGGGCCAGCGTAGATATAGACCTGGGGGATTACATATACTAAATTGCAGAACCAAGGCTCTCGGCTCCTTTCAGCTACTAGACACCGAGTCAACCCATAAGTGCAAGCAAACCAAGCCTCTTCAGGGGCAATCAATACCCGGGTGGTGCGGGAAATTTTCATGCTGCTATTACAATTCTGAGAGTAAGAGGAGGCTGACAAGTAGTATTCTCCTCCTATGAAACAGGACCCTTTCCTTTGGAGGTCCCCCAGGGTTAATGAGGCCGCGCCCCTCCTTCCAGGCAAGTTGCTAGATCAGCGAGATGCTGATCATCAAGGGTGGTGTCTTTCACTTCCTCCTTCCCTGTTCCTATTTTTAGTCTGGCGGCTAGACCTACATAGTAAGGGGGTGAGGGATTTAAGCATAACCAGCAACTATCTGTGGTAACTGGATTGGAGCTATTCAGGAGAGTAAAAACTGAATCTAGAGTCCTCATGAGTCTGGCCTGTGGGACAGGAACAGGAGGGATAGCGGTTCTTGGTTTCCCCCCAGTGGATACAATTGTAGGGCTCGGTCTGGGCCTAGGCAATACTTGGGGGTTTAACACTCCATTTGGGCCTATGGGAAGCCGGGGCCCTTTGACTCTCATCTTTTGGATAGTGAACAGGGTTCCTAGGTCAGCGCCTGCTATATATAAGTGGAGGCCCCAAGTCTTCCCTGTAGGCCAAAATGGGCTTCCTCCATCTCGGACAGTCACGACCGTTGGATTACACTGGGTAAAGACTGAACATCTCTCAGGCCTTGGGTCAATTAGCCTGACAAAGTTAATGTCCGGGTCTCCTTGTTTCCAGAGCGCAAAAGTCTCACAACCCCAATGGTAACAATAAAAATCCTCGATGCTCCCGCATCGGTGCCGCCCTTTTCTCTCTGGACATCCATAATGCTGAGTGTGCCATAGCTCTCGAGCTACGAACAGATTTGCTGGAGGCCCAGATGCTGAGGTACACGGCACCCTCCCCAGTCCTGAACTGACTATGCTCCCGCCTCGGCTCCTATGGCCCAGTGCATCACAAGGCTCATCCCCAAAGAACTGGCTCAGGTCTACTCGGAAACTGGGGGTTCTAGAGTAGGTGGTATTCTCGGCTATCGTGATTCCATCGGTTGTGCGAACCAATACCCACCTAGATTGGAGGGGAACTGTTGCTCCTCCCCAGCCTATAATCAAAATCAGGAGTACTGTCCTGACCCACCATCCCGAATCAGTTTGACTTTTAAGGGGTCTGAAGTAGTCTCTACCCGCCATGTCCCGTTGTCGTCCTGAGGCGGTGCTTTCTTCAACCGGGTGTGGTGAATCCAGGCAGTCTTTCCCGCCACTCGAGCTGCTGTCGGAGTGCTGATGATAATCTGGTAGGGTCCCTCCCAGCGGGGTGTCAGCTGCGCTGGGTTGATCTTCTTCACGTAGACCAGGTCACCAGGAGTAAAAAGCTGCTTCTCCGCCGTGGCTGAGTCTGGATTTGGTCGAGCCTCGTTCAGTGCTGCTCGACTCTGGGTTCGGGATGCCTGCAAAGCCTGCAAAGACTTGAGCAAAGTTCGTTGTTTAATGCCAGACAGGTGCTCTAGCCCCAGGCGGGGTACAATGGGTGGCTTCAGCCCGTATAAAACTTCAAAAGGGGAGTACCCTGCCCTGCCCGGAGTGCATCTTACCCGGAGGAGGGCTTGAGGAAGCAAACTCACCCAGTCGCCACCAGTCTCTACTTTCATTTTGGTAATTGTTTCCTTTATAGTCCTGTTTACTCTTTCTACCTGTCCTGAACTCTGAGGGTGATAGGCACAGTGGAGTTTCCACGTTATTCTTAATGCCTCAGCCAACATCTGAGTTAATTTAGCTATAAAGGCAGGACCATTATCTGAGCCTAATCGGAGGGGTAGTCCGAATCTGGGAATTATTTCATTAACTAAGTGCTTTAAGACTACCTGGGCTGTCTCTCCCCTCGTAGGGAAAGCCTCCACCCATCCTGAGAAGGTGTCAATGAATACGAGGAGGTACTTGTAACCTCCTCTGGCTGGAGTCATATCAGTGAAGTCGATTTCCCAGTGTTCTCCTGGCTGCTCACCCCTCAGGCGGGCACCGCCTCCTTCAATCCGGGGGCTAGAGTTCGCATTCACTGTGGCACAAACGGTACATCTCTCGGTTACGTCTTGTGCCATTTTGTATATTCCTCGGATCAAGTAGTGCTTCCTTATCAATTCAGCCAGCTTGTTCTCTCCTAAGTGGGTGGCATGATGCATTTGCTCCACTATCTGCCTCCCCACTGCTTTTGGGAGTAGCACTCTCCCTTTTGGCAACTGATACCAGCCGTTTGAGGACTTGGTCCCCCCTAGCTTCCTAGCCAGTTCATCATCTTCCTTTGAATATGAGGGGACTATGGCTGGCTGGTCTTCCTTGACCAGGGAGGGGGTGACCGATAATGCATGTGCCTGCCCCTCCCGGGCCACAGTTCTCGCTGTTTCATCTGCGAACTGGTTCCCTTTTGCCTCCAAGGAATCACCTCGTTGGTGGCCCTTACAGTGTATAACGGCCACCTTGCGGGGTTTCCACACGGCCGCTAGGAGAGATAATATTTCTGCTGCATGTTTAATGTCCTTCCCTCCGGCCGTGAGGAGGCCTCTCTCCTTATAGATGGCCCCGTGCACATGAAGAGTGGCAAAAGCATACCTGCTATCAGTGTAGATGTTGAGAGCTTTTCCTTGTCCCCACTCCAAGGCTTGAGTGAGGGATTAACTCGGCCTTCTGGGCGGAGGTACCTCGTGGTAGTGCCTGAGCCCAGATCACAGTGTCCAAAGTGACAACGGCTGCACCAGCCACTCTCTCCCCGTCCAGGAGGTAGCTGCTGCCATCTGTGAAAAGAGTTACCTCGGCATCCGCTAGGGGTTGGTCCTTCAGGTCCGGGCGGGTAGTGGTTAGAGTGTCCAGATAATCTCCACAGTGGTGGAGAGGCAACGTCCCGTCCGTCTCTGGCAACAAGGTGGCAGGATTGAGCGCCGATGTCTGGCGGAATTGAATGCGGGGAGGGTCTAACAACAGTACCTGATACTGTGTGATCCGGGCATTCGTCATCCACCTGTCCGGAGGGGTGCGGAGCAGCCCCTCAAGGTTGTGGGCCGAAGTCACCTCCAGATTCTGGCCAAACGTCAGTTTGGTGGCTTCTCGCACAAGGAGGGCGGCTGCTGCAACAGTTCGTAGGCACCCTGGCCAGCCAGCGGCAACAGGATCCAGTCTCTTAGACAAGTAAGCCACTGGCCTCTTCCAGGGTCCTAGAGTTTGGGTGAGCACCCCCTTTGCCACTCCCTGTCCTTCGGCTACAAAAAGCTGGAAGGGCTTCTCCAGGTCAGGTAGGCTGAGGGCCGGGGCTTGAAGGAGGGCCTGCTTAAGAGTTTGGAAGGCCTCTTCCTCCTTCTCTGTCCAAATTAAAGGTCCTGCTCCCCCAGCCGTAGCTGTGTGGAGGGGCTTAGCCATTTCTGCAAAGCCTGGTATCCACAGGCGACAATAGCCCACAGTCCTTAGAAATTCCCGGACCTGCCGCTTAGTTTTAGGGACTGGTATCTGGAGGACTGCTTGAACTCTGCTCTCTGCTAAGGACTGAGCCCCTTCCTTTATTCGAAAACCCAGATAAGTAACTTCCTTGCTGCACAATTGGGCCTTGCGGGTGGAGACACGGTATCCTTGTTCTTAACAAATCCTCAGTCACCCTGATGCACTCGCTTTCCTCCTTGGTTGCCACTAGGAGGTCATCTACATACTGAAGGAGTGTGGCTTCAGGGTGCCTCGCACGGAACTCTTGCAAATCTCGACTCAGAGCCTCATCAAACAAAGTGGGGGAGTTCTTGAACCCTTGGGGTAGTCGGGTCCAGGTCAGTTGGCCCGAGTCCCCTTCCTCAGGGTCCGTCCACTCAAAAGCAAATAGCAACTGACTCTGAGCGTTCAAGGGAAGGCAGAAAAAGGCATCCTTCAGGTCCAGGACACTGTACCACGAACGGTCTGGTGGTAAAAGGCTTAAGAGAGTATACGGGTTAGGCACGGTGGGATGGATGGTTTCCACCCTCTTATTTACTTCTCTTAAGTCCTGAACCATCCTGTACTCTCCTGTACCCGGCTTCTTAACGGGCAAGAGAGGGGTATTCCAAGGGGACTGTACTGGCACAAGTATCCCTGCTGCTTTAAACTTCTGGATGTTTTTCTTCACCCCTCTCCTTGCTTCCAGGGACATGGGGTACTGTTTTACCCTCACTGGATGGGCGGTGCTGATAAGCTGGACCTGAATGGGGGCTGGCCCTTGGCCAACCCGGGGGGGTTTGTCTCTGCCCAGACCTCTGGTATTTCTTTTTGCCATCGGGCTAAGAGGTTTTTCCCCCATGGGGGGCTTCTTCCTCAAATAGAAGGTATTCCTCCTCTGCAGGAACAGTAATTAGGAGTTTGCCCCCGTTCAGCTCCACCTGAGGCTTGTTCCTCTCATCAAAGGTGATAGTGGCCCTTAATTTGTGGAGAAGGTCTCTTCCAAGAAGGGGGTCCGGGCACTCTGGTATTACAAGGAAGGAATGGGTTACTAGGCCCTTTCCCAAGTCCATAATTCTTCCCTCCGACAGGGGATACTCTTTGTAGTGCCGGTAGCCCCCACTAACTGCACTTTCTTGGAGGTGTAGGGGCCCACTGGGGCCTGTACTACAGAATGTGTGGCCCCGGTATCCACAAGAAAGTCAATGAGTTGCCCTCCTACCGAGAGTTTTAGCCTGGGCTCCCGGAGGGCAGAGGGGCCCCGAGACCCCTAGTCCACCTCCTCCACTAGGACGGGGACAGTGCTTTTTGTCTTCTTTTCCTTTAGCTGGGGGCAGTCTTTCTTCCAATGTTCCTCTTCCTTGCAATAGGCACATTGGTTCTTGCCTAACGATTTTCGCCCGTTGCCCTTGCCTCTTCTGGGTCCCCCTTTCCGATCCTTGCCTTCTTTGGCAAGGAGGACCTTGGCCATTTTCTGAGTTAACTCTTCGGTAGTTTTTACCGGGTCTTTCCTCTGATCGTATACCTTCTGGGCTATGGCCACCAACTCAGAGAGAGACTTGCCCTGGAAGCCATCTAATCTCTGTAACTTCTTCCTAATATCTGGTGCTGACTGGGAAACAAACTGGAGTACCACAGCAGGTTGGTTCTCCGGAGCCCGAGGGTCAATGGGCGTCCAGGTCCGGTAGGCCTGGAGGAGCCTCTCAAGATAAGCCGTCGGGCTTTCATCAGGGCCCTGCCGTATGTCAGTTACTTTAGTAAGATTTGTGGGCTTGCGAGCTGCCGCCCGGAGCCCCCTCAAGAAAACCTGGCAATACTGGTGGAGAGCTTCCTCTCCTCCCCGGGTATTTGGATCCCACGCGGGCCTGTTTGAGGGAAATTGTTTCTCAATTTCCAGCTCATTCGCGGTGACCTCCCCCCTCTGGTCCCGCACCTGTTTTCTAGCTTCAGCCCGAATTCTCTCTCTCTCCTCCGTGGTGAAAAGGGTGCGGAGGAGTTGTTGGCAATCATCCCAAGTGGGCTGATGTGTATAAAACACGGATTCCAGGAGGGTGATAACTTCCTCTGGAGCCTCAGAGAAGGATGGATTCTGATTTTTCCAATTATAGAGGTCTGAGGTGGTGAAGGGCACATAGGTACGAATTGGCCGTTCTATCTCGTCTCTCTCACCAGTCTCCCTCAGTGGGAACACTCCCATGGGAGGTTCAGGAGCTCCGAACCCCACTCCACTCCGCGTGTGGTGGGGACTGCTGATAGTGGAGTCTGGGCTCTCTCTCTCCTCCCGCGGGGCCTTCCGGGGAGGGGCTGTTGGGACTGGAGGCGCCCGATATGGCGGGGGGTTCTCACCCCTTCTGACCTGCCGGGGACTCTCAGGGGGTGGTTGAAGAACCGGGACTTTCTTTCCTCCATCAGCCCCCTCTGCCAAAAACACCTGGGCAGTCTCTCTCTTCCCTCTTTTCTTTCGGCAACCACAGTCCTTCAGGTACGAGGGCTGATCCACAATGATGTCTATCCAGGTGTCTATGTAAGGGATCTGGTCAGGGTGCCCGGGGTTTCCATAGCACACTGTCCGGACCCTCGCTGCAATTGACATTTCAAATGTCCCTACATCTGGCCATCCAACACCAAAAGTGGGCCACTCTAATTCACAAAATTTTCTAAGATCATAAACATTCACTGTGACCCCGTAGCTTCCAGCTCTTTTCTTAAAGTCATCAAAATTCTTCATCAAACACTCAAGAGGGCTCAAGGGGCCCTTAGAATTGTCCTGTCCCATCTTGGCCGTGAGGGAGAGGACAATTAGGATTCCAGTAACCAGAGACCCAACGAAGGTCAGGGGTCCCATGCAAGCGCGGTCGCGGGCGCAAAGGCAATCTTCACTGCCTTTCGGGGTCCCAGCAGGGGAAGAACAGGCGTCCCCCAGGGACCAACCGAGAGTCACGGCGCAATTCACACACAACAGCAATAGTAATAACTAACAACATTCCTAGAAGTACCAACAACCAAACATACCACAACATTCTCTCAGTTTCACCCACTCAAACAACAAGAAACCAAGACCGCAGATGGGGCGTCCCCCACTCCGGCCGGATCTGAGAACTTCTGGCAGCGTCCCGCCGTTCTCTGATCCCAAGCGCTCGCGAGCAACCAAGAACAAGAAACACAAGGAACGAATGAGGCCTCTACTTACCGGCGCCGTTCAAGTAGTCCGGACGACGAGAATGGGGGGTCTGCCCATCTGGGTGTCTCTTATCTCGCTGGGGCCTCCAAATGTTGAATGGAGAAGAGACCACCCAAGAGGCAGAGACCCCCACCCTGGGAAACAACTCCAAATAGCCAATTGCGGAGTCAAATAATAAATTTATTACAGATTCGAATCTGGGCTGCCACCGCCAGGATGGAGCAGGCAGAAACAGCAACAGCAGTTACAAATCCAGCTTTTTTATACATTTCAGAAAAAGGGGGGTGGAGGTCGTTGCTATGGTTGCATGCATCTGCCAGATGGCCTAATCTCCCTTCTTGGTTTGTCCTGTTCTTTAGCCTTGACTAACTCAGACTGTTGATTTGGCCTTCAGCCTTAACTACCCCAGACTGTTGATCTGGCCTTCAGGGCCAGGAGGGGTTAGTAGCAACTTTCTACCCTCCAGACAAGGTCAGTTATGTTCCATTCCTCACTAACTGAATTTGAAAACCAAAAAATATCTTTTTCTTTAATAAGGCTCCAGAGGGCACATGAGGACATTTGGCACGCCTACAGGCCATTTACGAGGCTGGCCCGATCCCGACGCCCCATCAGTACCAGCCGGGAGACTGGGTCTTTGTCAAAAGACACCGCCAGGAGACACTTGAACCACGTTGGAAAGGACCATACATCGTAGTGCTGACAACGACCACCGCCCTCAAAGTGGACAGCATTGCGACCTGGGTCCACCACACCCATGTTTGGCCAGCTGACTCCTCTGCGATCCGGGAAGACTTCGCCAACGGATGGAGCATCGACCGAGACCGAGACCAAGACAACCCCCTCAAGCTCAAGTTATGGCGTACTCAACCTGCCTGATGAAATTTTGTTTGCGGCCAGCTGCAGGAGTCCCCACTTCCCATACACTGGTTCAGGGGGAGGAAAGACTCACTTCTGCCCTGGACACTCCTGACCCCGCTGTGTAGTCTTGTGTCTCCACTGGACACATCTAGTGGACTCCCCCAAAATGTCAGATCAGGGCACCGGGAAGGAGGAACTTTATACACCCTTCAGAAGTGCAAAGGGTCCCATGATTGGGTCTGTTAAGTCTCAAAACAAGGGAGGAATGAGAGGGCAGGGCAGGGTGAGGGGGCAGGGTGGGGTAAGAGGGCAGGCGGGGCGAGAGAGCAGGTGGGGCGAGAGGGCAGGGTGGGGCGGGTCCAGCTCCAGGTAAAGACCCTAGGCCTAACCCAACCAATCAGGTCAGCCAAGGTAGCAGCACCACCCTCCCTATAAAACTTATTGATATGTTAATTTCTTTCTCTTTCTCGCCCATGCCCTCATTGGTGTAGGTGAGACTGGGCTCGGACTAGTCCGAAATAAATACAGGCTTTCTGCAATTGCATCGGATTCGGCTCCCTGGTAGTCTCTGGGGTTTATGACACTTGGGCATTACAAGGTCAGATGGCTAAGTTTATCTTCCTCATTAACCTTCTCAGCACTTGGCCCTGGAGGGTTGGGGGAGGAGAGAGTTCTGCAGCCCTCCCTCCTGAATGCTTCCCCTGCCCCTCTTGGGCTTTGCTGTTGATGAACTACTCCCCTGGGCCTTAAGGGTCCCTGGGCCTTAGTGAACTCTGAATGATGTGACCTTGTGAAGTTTTAGAAACAAAGTTGACTCTTAAACAACGCAAGGGTCAGGGGCACCAACCGCCGAGCAGTCAAACACCTGCATTGACTTCTGATCCCTCCAAGCCAACTCCCAGTCGCCTGCTGTTGATGGAGCCTTACAATAACAAACAGTCAAGCAACGCACATTTTGTGTGTTACATGTTACAGCCTGTGTTCTTCCAATAAAGTGAGTTAGAGGAAAATGTTATAACAGGTAACTGCTATACGTCCAAAACAGAAACCACCCCCACTGAATCTGCAGAAGCTTAAGAAAAGTATAAGGAATGTTTTTTCAAAAGATGGATATACGTGGACCTGCCCAGGTCACACCAGGTTTGCTGCAAGGTCACCTGTAAATGGTTGAGCAGGCAGCCTGCAGGGCGGTGATGGGGAGAGGACCTGCCAGTACGGACTGGCTGCAGCACTAGTGGTGGGGCAGGGCTGCCGGGAGATGCCCCATCACATCCCTGGTTTTCTATTTCTGTGGCTCCTTCCCAGGGGGCTTTTTCTTTATTGAAACTATTGACATGGGAGTTTCTAGGCGTGAAAAAGACAGGGTTAGGAACTTTCAAAAATCTTAGAAGTTAAGGGGACCATGACAGAAATATAGGGCTGCAAAGTAGCAGAAAGAGTATTTCCATAGAATGGGGAAGCTGAAAAGCTGCATCAGGTGCATTTCCATACAATGAGGGAGCCCCGAACAGCTGAAGGTCTACATTTACAGAATAAAGGGAAGGAGCCCCCCATCCAGGAGGAGAAGAAAGCCCAGGGGGGGATAGGAAAACAATGGGGAAGGAGAGGGAGAACCTCAATTGTCCCCTGTGAGGTTCCACCTTTGACCTCAGAAGTTACTATAGTAACCAGTCCAAGGAAATTGTGACCAATCAGGGGAGATATCAAGGCACCAGGGAAAAGGGACTCAATGGGACTCTTCCCCTCCCCACGGGAGTCTGTGCTGTGAGTCTCTCCCCTCCCCATTCATTCTTCAGTACATTTCCACCTTTGCTTTACCACCTTCCATCTGTGGATTCATTCTTCGACTCGGATGGACAGAGAGCCCAGAAACCATTCTGCCCAGGGGTATTCCTCCTGTTCCAGTCCAAACTCCTGCTTCTCTAAGACCCAGTGCCCCTCTCAGCCCAGGAAGTGAGCACCGCAGTGAAGGAGTTCGAGCCGAACTAGGTGGAGAGGTGGGGGTGGGAGAGGCGGAATGGGCTGAAACAAATGGAAAATGTGTTTTGCAGGAAATGGTGCAGAAAAACATGAGGGATAGCAGAAACATAGGGTGCTTTGAAACAAGGATGTTTTTCTTCCAAGTGACTAACAATGTTGCAAAAAGGCCAGGAACCAATCAGAGAGCAGCTGACACTAGAGGCCAGCAGAAGGCTGGGGGCAGCCCATGTGAATCTCCCTCCGGAAGATAAGACCTCGGGACAATTCCTGCTCACAGTTCCCATATCAACAGTTTGTTTGAAATACAGTCACCTGGGCCCATACTACAGTTCTAGCCGTTAGGGGAAAGGCAGCTATAGGAATGGAATCTGTTGTTTAATAAGCTATGCACATAAAGGCTCAGTGGCTGTCCGGTAGCTATGCCGCACTGACCACCTGGGGGCAGATCTCAAAGCAGGAGCTGCCGAGCTGCAGCGACTTGGCAGCATTGTTTCTAGGGTGACGCACCCCAGAACCAGAGAGGAGGGGCCTGATTTCTCGCAGGGACATGCAATCCCACCCTCAGCCGTGGGTTATGTTGTTATTGGGGCACTGTCGGCCCTGACTCTGGTTACTGCTGAGCTGTGGTGACAGTAGACACCCTGGGAGCTACGGGGAAACCCCAGGTGCACTGGCCAGGGAGGGACCACGGGAGGTTGGCCCGAGGGTGTGTCCAGCCCATCTCACCCAGTCCCATCCCACTGGCCACCTTCTAACTAATTTCCTTTCAATGTGCATGAATCCATGCACCGGCCACTAGATCACTGTGTTAGCTGTAGAAACGCGATTGTTCTTGCAGATCCTGGAGCACTGGAGCACGTGCTGCAAGAAGACAGGCAGGGCTCTAAACATAAGGCATCGGGAGCCCAGGGCACCTGTACTCAGAGAAGAAGATAAATTTCAAATGCAGGTCAAAGGCAAGGCCCATCTCAAGGGAGATCGAATTCTGGGCCCATCTTTGCAGGTTCCCGGGCTCATCTTTGCAGGTTCCTGGGCTTTCTCTGAGGGTTCCTGGGCCCATCTCTGCAAGGAGGATGGTGAAGAACAGGCTCTGGGACTCACTAGTGTTAGACTTTTCCCACCTTCTAACCCTATGGTAGGGGCTAGTTTGAAATGAACTGTCAGAGCGGTTTCTTTTGAAATAAGAAATTAAGAATATACAACTCATGTAAAGACTGCTATTTGAATTTTAAACCTGCTAAGGCAATTTTCCTGTGCCTGGGACCATAACCTTTGGAGATTAACCCCTGAGTTCTGCTTCTGCAAGATAGGGCCACATTCCAATGTCCAGCAGGATGTGACTGGGAACGACCCTACGGCTGACCCCAGCTTTTAGAATATAGTCTTTAGGATTCAGAATTTAGAACAAAGGAAAATTCCTGTGGTTTGAACTGTTGCAGAGTTCCCGAGCAGTCAGGGGGAGAATTTGAAGAGACTTACTTTGTTCATCGCGCGATGGGCTTAGGGAGGATGAGTTCAAGTTCTGGGCAAGGTTACAGGCAGAACTTTCTTTTTCATTAAAGAGCCAGCCCTATGTGCACTTAGTGGTTATCTCGATGCTGGCCTCGAAAACAATGCTGTTCTATCCAATTAAAAAATGCACCTGGCATGGTATTGAGACTGTGGGCATATCTGGTCTCTGGCCTGCAAGGTCAGACAGCTAAGTTTATCTTCATCATTCTTCAAACGGGCTAAAGCAAACTAGAAAGCAGCATTTTATCTAGGAAGAACAGCAGAAAATTCCAAACAACAGTTTGTTGCAGAATGGGGGTTTTCCTTCTCAGAACCTTTAAAAATAACTACCTGCCCCTATAGCGGCCCAGTTGTTTGGAGTCCGCCTGCGTGTGGTGCTCTTGCGCCTGCCCTGGCCAGCTCAATAAATTCCTTGCCTGCTTTTTAAAATAAATTATCAGCCTCCGATGGTCTTATTTTGAACCCAGGGTTTGACCCCACAACATTTTCAGTCTATTATGCCTGCTGCTCTCCGGATTGAGAGCCACCAGAGTAAAACACCAAAGATCCAGCTCTGTCTCTTCGCATTGACTCACTCAGGTAGCGAGGGCAGCAGGCCTCCCTGTCCAGTCACTGCTGCCGCACCTTCCTGGGGGAAGGAGCCTTGTTTGTCACCTTTTGATGCTTCCCATTTCCCAGCATGAGTAAGGCACTCAGTACATGTCTGTCATCCAATGAATGGAGTTGGTCTTTTCCTAGGTAGGATTGTATTATACTTTTCAATTCAAAGTATAACAGAAAATGGGAAGAGGCAATGCAGACGGAACAAATTCTTAAATGTATATTGCATATTACATGCTGTATATTGAGGCTAATCTGAACACTCACAACCTGCAGAGAGAAGAGGGAGATGCTGGATATTGGTGCTGGGTAAATGCAGTCACACTGGGCTCATTCAAATGAGCAAATTATACTTGAAGAGTAAGAATGTCCAGGGCATTGCCCACAGCCCTCCCGGAGGTCGGGAAGCCACCGGCGGCCTGAGGAGCAGCGTGCTCCTCTGCCTCACAGAGCCCGGGGGAGCAGGTCTCATTCCCACGTTCTGGTTTCTGGAGCCCCATGCAGAACGACAGCGAGGTGCCAGCCATGTTCTTCCCAGCGTGCTCCTTACCCTGCTTGTTCGGAGCTTCAGTGAACTGACTTTTCCAAACCCCCCGGACTCCTGAGAAGAGCAGCGTAAGTAATATTTTCATGAATTTTGACCATTTTTTGTTTGGGTAATCCCTTTCCTCCCAATACTTACATTTCTCCCATAACAGCTCATTGTCCTGCTGCACTGAATGAGAAGTGCAGCTACTGGTCATACTCCCCAGGGCACAGTGAGGCCCTTGTAAGCAGGGAGCTGTGCTCTGAGCACTGGGGAGGGGCTGCAACCCAGGTCCTGGTTCTCTTACTCTTGGCTTTGCACCCTGACCTCTCTCACCCACAGTCCTTTGTGGCCCCCAGGACACCGCACAGTCTATTTAAGTTCACTGAGTCTTGTTTTCTTGTCTTCTCTTTCCGGATCGCTGAGCACTGATGTAAGTGGCTACCTCCTCAGAGTAGCTTTGTTTAGGCAGAATTCATAGTTGAATACAAGTGAGAATTCTCTTTTCCAACCTGAATTATCATTGCTGTTAACATAGGAATAAATTCAAGCAATGTATAATAATAAAGGGGTAATATGTTATTAGATTAGATGTCTTCCAGACTTCCTTTCTGGCATTTTTCTAGACCAGGGGTCTTCAAACTACGGCCCGCGGGCCACATGCGGCCCGCAGAGGAGTCTGATCCTGCCCGCCAGGTTTTTTGGGCAGTGAGCGCAGCCAAGGTGTTACAGTAGGAATTAGTAGTTCATATAGTCCGGCCCTCCAGCTCTCTGAGGGACCGTGATCTGGCCCCCACTTTAAAAAGTTTGAGGACCCCTGTAATCTAGACAAAGCCGCAGTGGCTGCAGAGGCTGAGGGCCAGCAGCCGTGGCGGCTGTAAGGGCCAGTCCAGTGCCGAGGTCCCTTTTGCAGAGGCCACGGGAGAAGGTGCCACAGGAGAAGGCAGAAGGAAGAATGTTAGTTAGGCATTTAGGGGGATCAGGCCAGGAGCGGGGGGGCAGTTAGGCAGTTAGGGGGATCAGGCCAGGAGGGGAGAGCAGTTAGGGGCATCAGGCAGGCAGACAGGTGAGCAGTTATGAGCCAGTGGTTCCGGATTGTGCGAGGGATCCCAGATTTGAGAGAGTACAGGCTGGAGGACCCCCCCCCCACCACCACCACCACCATGTATGAATTTCATGTGCTGGGCCTCTAGTCTAGCTATATAAAGTCTAATATGCTAAGTGTCCTTCCCACCTTCACACTGGTCCAGTCTCTATGACAACTTGCTTTATAGCCAAGTGGAAACACTTTATACTTTAACCAAATGTCTGAAGCGTTTTCCTGTGCCTCATCTCATTTGATCTTCACAGAATTCCTGGAGTAGGTAGATAGGAAACTTGGTGGAATCCTATTTTCTTTTCAATAGCTGGAAAATGGAGATTTAGAAAGCATAGAAACTTGACCCAACTGAAGAGATGTAAGAAATGGTGGATGTTGAAAATGACCAGGTTTTCTCACTGCACAGAATATAGTCAGACACTACTACAGTTAAATTTTTATCCTTTGTTCTCCTTGCATAATCCACAATAATAACCTGCGTTGTGTTGATGTTTACTGCTGAGTTGCTGACAATTACCTGAAAGAGAAGTTGGGGTGCTTCACTGACCTGGAAAAAGTTTAGCTAAGTAAGAAAGCAGGTCTAATGAAGCAAGTTTACTCTCTATATATAAAAGGCTAAGTTGACTCATGCACGCGCAATACATATAAAGCTCTTACTGGCACCAGTCGCATGTCTATATTTCCATCTGTCATTGTTGATAGTGAATTTGGTTGACACTTCTATTATAGAGAAAGGGCGAATAGTGACATTAAAATATTTCTTCTAATTCATTTCCTTTTGACGTGCATGAATTGGTGTACTAGGCCCCTAATATAATATAAAGGAGTGGTAGGGTTGTTTAACTTTGGCTCATACTTATGCAATAGAGTATTCATTCATAGCTTCAATAACTAAAAGTGGTCAGAGAGAACATAGAAAGTAATTTCTCTCCTGATTGCTCCATGCTATCTGATTCATTTAAGCTAAGCATGTCAAACTCGCAGCCTGCGGGCCACATGTGGCCCACAATGAATATTTTTGTGGCCCAGCTAATATAAAGGTATGTAAAAAAATGTTTTAATAAAAAATGTAGTAATTTAATTTTTACAATATTCTGTTATTCATAACTAGGAGCTTAGTGCACGAATCCATGCACCTTGAACTGTGGCCACAAGGCTGCGGGGGCACAGGGGCAGGTATTGGCCCATCCTCCACACCCTACCCGGCCCCTCCCACTGCAACCGAGGTCCCCTGTCTGCCGCAGCCCCACTCCTGCCTCCACCTCTCACACCCACTGATGGCGCTGGCACCACTCACACCTGAAGCCAACACCAGCAGCAGGTGTGTGTGGTGGCTGCCAGGCCCAGTAGCCCTTCAGGAGCAGAGGGAGGTGGAGAAGCCATCAGGGGTGATCAGGGCGGGCAGCCACTGCCCGCACCCATTGATGACACTGAGTGATTGGGGCTGGCCCTGAGGGCCAGCAGCGGGTGTGAGCACTGGGAAGGACATGGCACGCTGGAGCAAAGAATTTTCAGTAACCACCAGATGCTGGCCCAGATGACAGTGGCCAGCACCCAGTCTTGGTCTGGCTCCCCCACAAACCTGGTCCACCATCCCATTACAGTTGGTGCCCCCCATGTTCGGCACATGCCCCCTGGTGGTCAGTGCACATCATAGGAACCTGTTGTTTATTCCACTGTTTGTATATTAACCTTTTATTATATAGGACTAGAAGCCTGGTGCATGGAATTCATGCATGGGGGCATCCTTCAGCCCAACCTGAACTTCTCCAATCTAGGACCCATCAGGGAATGTCCAACTGCTGGTTTAGGGCTTAAACTGGCAGTTGGACATCCCTCTCATAATCCGGGACTGTTGGCTCCCAAGCTTGCCTGCCTGTCAGCCTGATCACCCCCTAACCACTCCCCTACCAGCCTAATTGAAGCCTAACTGCTCCCCTGCTAACCTGGTCACCTCTAAGTGCTCCTAAAGGCCTGTGCTTCGGCCCCCCACCACTGTGGCTTTGTCTGGAAGGATGTCTGGTCTAATTAACATATTACCTTTTTATTAGTATAGATAACATATATGCACCTAGAAAGTTATATTATTTTACGCACTTTAAATTATACAGTACCGCAGAGCGCAGAGGTGGTGCTGCACGCTGTGCACCTTCAGGGCCGGCTGGATGGGCCACTGCTCCCCACTCCTCCACCCTCCTCCACCCCGAGGCCTCCCCTGCCCCACGGGCGCCCACCTTAAGCTCCCTGGGCCCTGCAGACTGCACACCCGAGGCGGATGGCAGATTTGCCTTTGGCTTTGCCCCTGGACCCTGGACTTGGCAGAGGGGTTCAGGCGGGAATCCGGGCTGGCGCTGGTGATGCGCAGCCAGGGAAGGCGAGGCGTCCCTGCGGGGTGCTCTCCTGGAACAAGGAGGCGGGATGCCCTCGCCGGGTCCCAGGGGTCCCAGGGGCCCTCTGCACCCTCCGGAACGGTGCACCCACCGTCGGACCAGGGGACGCAGCCCTGGGAGTCGCGGCCAGTGACCTCCGCGCCCTCGCCGCGGGTGCGAGCGCAGGCGGAGGCCGGCCCGCAGCTTGCTGACCTTGGATGCAAAGGGGGCCCTGGAGCGGGTGCTCCGGACCCCCCTGTGGATTACTTGGTGTGGATCGGCTGGGCTCAGAAGACTCCGTCTCTGTCCACAGATGGATTCATTCTGCCTAGCGGTCGGGTCGCTCACCTGGAGGTATGCTTCCTGGCGCTTCCCGGGGAGAAGTTTGTGGAAATGTTTCTGCTGGTAACTGGCATCTTCTCCTCGGGGGACCTCTGAGGAGGTCCAGGCAGAACCGATGGCTCGGGGTCCTGGCTGCCCCCTCCCCACCTCGCCCCGGGGATGCGCTCAGCCTGGGGAAGGGCTCAGTCCTGGGCACCCTGCGCGGCTCCTGCAGTTGCCTTGTTGCCTTGTTGCCTTGTTGCCCTGGCGGAGGGGGCGGCGTTATTTGGGGAGCTGGGGAGCGGAGCTACCTCCGGAAGCTCCTGGCATCTGGCCACCATCCACTCCGAATGCTGCGGGGCCAGCCCCTCTGACCTGTGGGCACGGAGGACCGGGTGTGTCTGGGTGTCCCAGGTCTGCTGGCTGGCTTTACTACAAGGACTGGGTCCTCTGTCTGGCCAACACTGGAATGATGGGGGCCGGTCTCTGAATGGGTGCAAGGCTGCTGGAATTCGATCCCCTGCAGCCTTCGCCCAACTTGTTCATGGAAGAGGTTTCCTGGCTGACGTGGGGAGGGGGCTTGTCTTGAGTCATGAACTGAGAGCAAACCGCTGGGTGTCCCTGTCCCAGCTTTCCTCCTCCTTTTGTGTCCCCTCCTCCGCTCCCCTTTGGGGCAGCACGGTACCTGTCCCTGGGCAGGCCAGGCGGAGGTGTTCACTGAATGGATGGCCGGGCCAGGGTCCTCCGTGTCCTTCCCCCTCCTGGGCGCTTGTCCTCAACCCACGTGGGACCCCCTCCAGTCTCCCAGCCCCCCTGGCAGCCTGTCTGTGATGATCCATTTCCTGCCCCAAAGTCCCTCCTGCCGAGAACGCTTCTGGAAGCCACATTGGCACTGGTCTCCTCACCAGGTGCCCTGGGTGCTGTTGCCTCCAGTGGGCACCTGCTGGGGGGGGGGGGGGGGGCAGGCACTCCAGAAGAGGAGAGGTGCCCCTCCCCCAGGAGCCCTGCCTCTGGTCACACCAGGTCCCTGGCGCTGCCCAGTTGCTGCAGCAATGGTTCTTGTGGCTGCCCCCCTCCCGCATCCCCGAGGCCTGACAACACTTCCTGGGATGGAAACGAACGGTCCCACTGATGGAGGACCCCCTGCGCCACCCGTGCACCCCGTCTGATCTTAACCTCTTTTATGGAAAAACGACAAAAAAGTGTAAAAAGCCAGGAAAACCCACCCAATTCCCACAGCAATGCTGGCAACCAGGCACACTCCCTCCCCACGGAACCTCTGCAGTGGACACAGCATCGCTCCCCAATTTCCCCTGCCCCCCTCGATTTCCCCGGAACGGCTCCCCACGCCATGACTGCCCTCCTCCCTCCGCCCCGGGTACTGAGTCGCAGTTTGCCTGACAATTCCCCATTGTTGGGCCCTCGTGTTTCCGGGTTTGTACCCGGAGCAGTAATGCACCGGGAGCACTCTGTACATGTAAGGCCCGAAACGGCCTTTGTTCTCAGGGAAGGGACGGCGACCCCAAATCAGATGCTGGACACGGCACTTGATGCAAAAGCAGGAGGCTTTATTCGAGTGCACTCGGTCTCACAGCGAGCAGCTCTGCAAGAGACTGCCAACTGGAGCCCCGAGCAAGGGGAAGGTACAGTTTTTATAGGCAAAAACCACACGCAGGTGGCTGGTAATTTTCTACACAGCAGAAGCAGAAAAACAGTCTTGCTTTATTTTAGGGATGCTTCCTGTCATTGCAAGCTTGGCGGTTAGCTAAGGGGAAGTTGCTCAGCTATTTGTTCTGGGAACAAAAGGCTGCTATCTTTAGCTGTTGTGAATCAGTTTGACCCTGAGTCCCGTGTGAAACAGTTTGACCCTGGGTCCTGGGTCCCGTGTGAAACAGTTTTTCTTGGCCTCACATACAGAAGGATCTGCCCGCCTTTGGGACATGCCCAGAAACCGCTGCCTTTGCCTTCAGTCGGAGGCATGTCGCCCTCGGTGGGGGGGACCAGGTGGCTTTCTGGGAGGGAGCACCCCTTACCAGTCAGGGAACGCACGTCCGGGAGCCAGAACACGGGGGCTTTTTGGTTTTGTGTTTTCTTGCAGCAGAGAGTTGATCAGCATCAGCCTGCGATGGGTAAACATGTGCCAGTCACGTTCCTGAGCCCACGGGGAAAACACACTAGGCAACTGGACTCAGAAGGCTGTCGCTGAGGACAGGCGCTGACTTAGATAGAAGCCTAGGTTTGCAGGAACGTGGCGCTCACAGGGCCTGGGTTTCCCCTGGACCCGCGTCCAGCTTCCCTAAATGTAAACATGCACAGCCCGTACTCACAGCCAGGTGAACTCCATTACCGATCAATCCCCGGCCTTGCTCACGGGCGCCCACTGTCCCACTGACGGATTGTGTGTCAGGATCCTGCAGTGCAGGAAAGGCTGTTTTGTAAAAAAAAGGGGGGAGAGTTGAGAGCAGTTCAGCAGACCCCTTTTTTATTGAGGTACGACCCACACCAGAAGCTGTCCACGCCTGAGGTAGAAACCGGGGGAGTCTGGGACACACGCACCCCGCCGAGAAACCCCGCCGGATGTGCCATGAGCACAGTCATCACCCCCACGAGTTTCCTCCCGCCCACGGTATTATCATGTTCATGTGTGTGCGCGATAAGAACCCTTCACAAGAGATCTACCCTCTTAGCAAACGTTTGCATGTACAATGCAGTATTGTTAACGCCGGGCGCTGTGGTGGGGGAGGCTAGGGTTTATCCCAGAGAAGGCTTACAGCTGAGAAACCCCTCACCTTCTTCTCCAGGTCAACTCCCCCTCCTGCCTCTGCAGGGTCAGCAGGGCAGAGAGACCCCTTCCCCCCAGAGGGGAGGGGAGCAGAGCCCTGGCCACAGGGGGGGGGGAGAGAGCATTCCCCGGTGCCCGCCTCCCCCTTCCCCTCACCTCCCCTGGGAAGGAGTCGTGTAGTGAAACCGGGTCACAGCCCTATCTGTACGGACACGTCTCCCGCAGGGCAGACAGACGGGTGACACCTGGTGTGCGTGAGAGCAGCGAGCCGCCGAGCCTGCCTCTGCCGGGCCTGCGTGCCAGGCCCAGGCGCTGACTCACACCGAGCGAGCAGCAGGTGTGTCTGGTGCTTGGTGTGCAGACCCAGCCAAGAGCATTTCCTGGTTACCTGGGCAGATGGAAAGCAGCACGGGGTTCCGCGCTCACCTCGAGTGGAGGCCGGGAGTTTCCGATCTGGGGGGTGGGTGGACTCATTTCGCCAAAGAGGGGCGAGGAGAGCCAGCCCTATGGGTTTGGGGAAGCGGCCGATGGGGACGGAGTCTGGCCTGGCGGTGAGACTTTGCAGGAGAGGCTTGTGAGAACTCGGGGAGACCAGGAAAGAGGCTCTTGTTCTGTCCCCTCTCCCTGCCCCCTCACCACCCCCTCACCGGGACCCCATGCATCCCCACCTCCCTCCACATACACCTGTGAGCTCCCCCCGCCAGCTTGGAGAGGCCGCCACCGACTGCGGGCGATGTGTGTTGGGGAGGAGGAAGTTTTGAGGTTACGTACTTAACTCTCAACAAAATAGACTTCTGCTGTCCAGATAGAGGGTCTCTGTTATGCGAGGGTCTGGTCAGTGAAACGCTCCCAGTCTTCCTCTGCCGGCTGGTAAATGGGAAGGTAGCCCCGGGTCCCCTCTGCCCTCCCAGCTCCCCAGCTCCCAGGCGGTTTCTGTAGCCAGCCAGCCCCAGCGTGGACCACACCAGAAAGTCTTGGTGGGAGAGGGTTTGGGGATGTTGTGACGGATTGGCTCTGGAACAGCCTTTTCTGGCTGCACCTGCCATGCCCCCCTGAGGGCCCTGCCTCCTGGGAGTCGCCATTCTCCCCGATCCACGTGGGTGCAGTTCAGACTGTATGCCCAGCGCTGCTCTACCAGCCCCCCCCCCCCCCCCCCCGGCCTACAGATTGTTGTTTGCAGAATAGATTGCTTGCCCCAGCCGGTTTGGCTCAGTGGATAGAGCGTTAGCTTGTGGACTCAAGGATCCCAGGTTCGATTCCGGTCAAAGGCATGTACCGTGGTTGTGGGCACATCTCCAGTGGGGAGTGTGCAGGAGGCAACTGGTCGATGTTTCTCTCTCATTGATATTTCTGACTCTCTATCCCTCTTTCTTCCTCTCTGTAAAAAATCAATAAAATATATATATATTTAAAACAAAATAAAAAAAATAAATTATACAGTACATTCAACCCCTTTTACCTTGTTTGTTTGTTTGTTTGTTTGTTTTTTCTAAATGTATCTTATTGATTTTTTTCACGGAGAGCAAGGGAGAGGAATAGAGAGTTAGAAACATCGATGAGAGAGAAACATCGATCAGCTGCCTCCTGCACACCCCCAACTGGGGATGTGCCCCCAACCAAGGTACATGCCCTTTACTGGAATCGAACCTGGGACTCTTCAGTCCACAGATCAATGCTCTATCCACTGAACCAAACTGGTTAGAGCTCTCCCCCACACTTCTTTTTTTTTCTTTTTAGATTATCCACATTTGTAGATATGGCATTAATTTATTTTCCATTGATTTTCAGGGAGAGTGGAAGGGAGAGGGATAGAGAGAGAGAAACATGAATGTAAGAAACATCCCTTCAATTGCCTTCCTTAGGAGCCCTGACCAGGGATCCAACTTGAAACCCAGGAATGTGCCAGTATGTTCCCTGACCTGGAATTGAACCTGCAACCTTCCGTGCACAGGACCACACTCACACTCACCCAACCTATCCACTTCAGCCTGGCTATTACTCAATTTCTGGAATTTTATTTCAATTGATTCTCGCGAAGTCTGTGGTTTAGGTAATATTCACATTTTGCTGATGAGGAAAAAACAAAACAAAACCCAACCTCTTTGTTTTGAGACAGTATTCTTTCTTCATTGCTACATTTTTCTGCCAGCCTTGGAAAGGCTCTTGACAGTGGTTTCTCTGGGTATCTACAGTCAGAAGCATTCTCCTCACCACTCCCCTCTCCAAAGCCGCCTCTGCACTGGTACTGAGGCTGTCCCGGAGGGCGCAGAGACAAAGACAGGATTTGGACCACTGGAGCCACTGTATTCACCCTTCCTCTCCATGCTGGAAAAGGCTGGGCCAGCGACTTCCAGCAGCACGGAGTTTTGGATGGGCTAAGGTTTGCAGCGCTAGCTCTTTCAACACAGTAAGTGCTTCAGTCTCTCCCTCTTTTTTTAAAAAATATATTTTATTGATTTTTTTTACAGAGAGGGATAGAAAGTTAGAAACATCCATGAGAGAGATTCATCGATCAGCTGCTTCTTGCACATTGTAGGGAATGTGCCCACAACTAAGGTACATGCCCTTGACTGGAATCGAACCTGGGACCTTTCAGTCCTTAGGCCGACGCTCTATCCACTGAGCCAAACCAGTTTCAGCCAGTCTCTCCCTCTTAAGAGCTGCTGTCACCCCCGAGGTTATAGGGCTACCCTGAAAGTCCTCTGTGCGCCTCCCGTCTGTGGCAAACATGGCAGTTGACTATGCGATGAACTGCTATTTTTAGATAATTTAAACACCCTAGGGCTGAAGTAAGACTTTGCTTCTTGATTCTGACTCTGCTTCTCGACTGTAGGACATGTACAAAAAATCCTTAGACATGCTTTGACTTTCCCTCCCGCCATGGCCTTAAATTCTGCACGTACACACCCCTCCCCCCAGCTAGGTGTGGGCACCACATTGACGGGAGATCATCAGTGGCCAGGACACTTCTCTGTGTTATCTTAGGCTCCTGCATCTTTGGCTGAGTTGGCCGTTCTGATTGCTTTGCTCCCATGCACCCTTATCCCTGTCAACTTTGGGCCTTGAAAATATCTTGGTTCTCGGGTTTAGCTCAGGTGATGTTTGGGAGGGTCTCAGACTGCCTGTGTTGTTGTTATTGTTTTTAAAATATACTTCTTTATTGATTTCAGAGAAGGGAGGAGAGAGGGATAGATACATCAATGATGAGAGAGGATCATTGATCAGCTGCCTCCTGCACACCCCACACTGGGGACTGAGCCAGTAACCACTCATGTGCCCTGGGTTGGCCAGAATTGAATCTGGGACCCTTCAGTCCACAGGCTCTATCCACTGAGCCAAGCTGGCTTGCCTGCGTTTTGACAGCAGTTCCGGAGACTGAGCAGGTCTTGATGGTATTGTGATTCCAAAATCCCTCCTCTCGGGTCCTTTTTTAACGGGAATTAAGTTGTCCTGATGTGACACTCATTCGGTTTGGGATTCACCCATTAGGTCGTGACATATTTGCATAGAACAGCTTTTGCGTGGAGGATACCTGTGAGGGGGGAAATCATCGGTGAAAGGAACCAATGGTGGATTTGGAACCCCCAGACAGGGAACCTCGCTCACTCCCCACATGGCTCCCCATCCCCTGGGGTCCGGAGTGAGGCCAAAAAGCCGGAGAGCCAAGGGGGACAGAACGTCTTCACTACTCTCCCGGCTTGGAACCTCCCAGGGAGGTCCGGAGGGCTGTGCTGGAAGGCAAATCTCTGACACGGGCCACGGTTTAGTGACAGAGACAACAGAAGGATGACCATTAGGAATCAATAGGGACTGGGACTCACTGCATACATTGCGGAGCCAGGGAGGAGCCTGAGTTTCCTGAGCCACAAAGAAAGAAGAATGGGGGGCACCCCACAGAGCGTTCGCCCCACCCGGGTTTCAAGGCACCAGATGTAAGGTTTGAGGCGCAGGAAACTGGAGTGGGAGACCACCAAGACACATTAAAGGAAGGTTTATTCCCCAGTAATGAGCGGGACTCATTATGGAGGTAGAGAAACCAGGATTAATGATGATTTATTTATTTTAGCCCTTTGTATTTAGCACATCTCTATGAAAAACCTACGTTTCTATGAAAATGGAAGCTTTTCTTTTTTTTCTGTTTTTTCTTTTTTTTCATCCACATACACTTAAACCTTGTTTATCTGGTCTGTGTAACGTGCTCCTGCATTTCCAGGGGGCAGTGTGCACTTTCCTTTGTGCTTCCTTTGTTTTCTCTGGGAAACAAGCCACATGGCCAGCCCTCTGCCTGCTCTGGCCTTAAAGAACCCACCTCGGATTCACTTAAATGTCAGGGAACCTTTTTAAGAATTGAGCATGGATACATCACTTTTTCTCATGAAGGAGAAAGACAGTGGTGAAATGGAAATTTTAGCATCATTGATGTCGTTGGTCCTGGGGTTCCTTTTCATGACATTGAATGAAGTGTTATAAACAACGTAATCTAAAACCTCACTCCCCGTTCATGGCGCTTAGGACGGAGCACAGTTCTCAGCCGCAGGCAGGCGGCCCTGCATGGTCTGGTTCAGTGGGCTCCAAAGTCCTCCTGTGCCCTCCTCTGCAGCAGTGCTATTTGGCTAAGGTGACCAGATTTTAACATTGGTAAAGCGGGACACCATTGACCTGGGGGGAAGGGGGTTCTTGATTAAAAGTTTGGTCTATATGGAGCAACAAAAATTTTCATAGAACACAAAAATATAATTGTAATATATATTTTTTAAATTTCAACATAAGTACAATTTACAAATATAATAAATAAATAAAAATTATGTATAGTTGTGTCACTTTCAAGACCGGCGCTAGACTTTTTGCTGCCACTATAAAATATAAATAATACGAGTACTGTCTGCTAAATTCAAGAAAATTTATGTATTTATGAAATATATAAATTACTTACCTAAATTATCTGAATAGCTGATTTGTAATGATATCACTTGTTTAACTGTTACAGAGTTCCCAAGCAATCAAACAACGCAGAAGGAGAGTTTGGAGAGACTTAGTTTATTCATCGCGCGATGGGCTTAGAGAAAATGTTTTCAAATTCTAAGCAAAGCTACAAGCAGAACTTCCCTTTTCATTAAAGAGCCAGCGCTATGTGCATTTAGTGGTTATCTCGATGCTGGCCTTGAAAACAATACAATACTATCCAATAAAAAAATGCACCTGGCATGGCATTAAGATTATGAGCATATCTAGTCTCCAGCCTACAAGGTCATACAGCTAAGTTTATTTTCATCATTCTTCAAACAGGCTAAAGCAGACTAGAAAGCAACATTTTATCTAAGAAAAACAGCAGAAAATTCCAAACAACAGTTTTTTGTTTTTTACAAAATAGCGGTTTTCCTTCTCATAACTAGCTTACTAGCTCGCAGTATGATGTGTATCGTCTGAGAGACAGTTACAAAATGTATTCATAGTTGCCAGTCTCCAAAAATGCCATTGGTTCATCAACCAAGGGTGGTCTAATCAAACTTTGATAAGCAGTTCTCAATGAAAGACCCCCAGTGGGAGACCCTCACTCTGTCCCACGGATCGACGGCTTCACTTGATGCAAACAGCAAGAGGCTTTATTCCAGCGCACTGGGGCTCAACTCGTAACTCACACAGGAGCAGAGGTGTCAAGCCCCAAGCAGAAAGTCTTACAAGTATATATAGGCAAAAACCACACATCAGGAGGGGTTACACACAGAGGGGGAAGAGGGGAACAAAGGAATTCCAAAGGGGGACTGGGCTCGTTAATAACATGTTTTATGACAGGGCTTGTGCTCAGTCAACAGCCCGTCTGGTAATCTCATATCCTGTTTCTCTTAACTGTCAGAGCACTGTTTGCTCTGTTATCCTGTTTCTCTTATCTGTCAGAGCACTGTTTGTTCTGTTTGCTCCTTGCTCGGGGCTGTTTCCTGGGACAGCTTTAAGGGCTCTGTTCCCATCACTGGCGGGGGACCTTGGGGAGTTGAGATAAAACAGACAGCTTTTAAACATTTTTATTCTTTCACAATAATCAGTTCTCAATAATTATTTGTTATTATTAAAGTTTAACTTTATAAAATAAACAAAATATAAAACTCATATCCTGGCTAAATAGCCACATGGCTGCTGAAAACTGTATATTCCCTTCCCATTCTCCTGCTGTTCCCTAGCTTGTCAAGCATTCTTTCCAAAAATCTGGACTTCTTTAAAATACCTCGGGACATGGGACAAATTGTTAAAAATCGGGACGCCTGGCCACTTATGTTTGGCGATTCTCATCTCCGTGGCCATTGCTTTCAGAATGTCCTTCTCTGCTCTCCTCTCTTAATCCAGGAACCTTACCGACAGGCATCACAAGGCCTGTGCCTCCCCTCTGATCGCATGCACATGTGCAGGTGTGGCTTTGACAGACGTGAAGACACGGCTGCCTGCAGAGCCTCAGTGGGGTTTGTGATCACTGAAATGGAAAAGCCTTCAATCTAAATGTTGGAGGGTTTTAGAGGCCTATGTGCATTCTCACTTCATTCACTTTTTCTTGCCATCTTCTTTCATTGCTCTAAATTTCATATATTTATGACAAATCTGTTCTCAACACATACCACTCTTCTAAGCTACATGCTTATCTATCAACACCTGAATGCCCTTTGGGCATTTCAAATGGAATGGATTAAAAATTAAATTCAGCCAAGACCGGTTTGGCTCAATGGATAGAGCGTCGGCTTGGGGACTGAAAGGTCCCTGGTTCGATTCCAGTCAAGGGCATGTACCTTGGTTGTAGGCATATCTCCAGTAGGGGGTGTGTAAGAGGTGGCTGATCGATAACTCTCTCTCATCGATGTTTCTAGCTCTCTATCTCTCTCCCTTCCTTTCTGTACAAAATCAATAAAATATATACAAAAAAAATTAAATTTATATTCAGAGAAACTTGCTCTTCCTCCTTCATTCACTGTTTTCATTAATGGTACCACTGAAACAGGAATTTTTTTGGGTCAAAAAGACAGGCTTTAGGAAATTTTAGACATTAAGGGGATCATAGGGCTGCAGAGCAGCAGAAGGTGTATTTCCATAGAATGGGGGAGCTGAAAAGCTGCAACAGGTGCATTTCCAAAGAATGAGGGAGCTGGGACATCAAAAGGTCTGTATTTACAAAATAAAGGGAAGGGAGCCCTTCATCCAGAAGGAGAGGAAGAAAGCCCAAAAGGAATAGGAAAACAATGGGGAGGGAGGGGGAGAACCTCATGTGTCCCAAGTGAGGTTCAACCTTTGACCTCAGGAGTTGCTATGGTAACCAGTCCAAGGGAATAGTGACCAATCAGAGGGGACATCAAGGCACCGGGATCTGCAGCCTTTATAAGCAGCAGGGAGAAGGAACTCAGCGGACCCTTTCCCCCTCCCCCTGTCAGAGTCCATTCTGTGGGTCTCTTTCCCTCTCCCCACATGGGAGTCTGTATTTGTTCTTCAATAAATCTCCACCTTTGCGGTACCACCTTCTGTCCGCGGATTCATTGTTCGATTCCAGTGGTCAAAGAATTCGGGTTCCAGTCCAAAAATTCCATTTCACCACTATCAAACAATTAAAAGCAAGAAATCATACTAAATGCTTTTGTTTTTCTTCTAACTCTCCTTTGATTAAGTCTGTAGATTCTATCTGTTCTTTACGTTTGGAATTCATCTTCTCACTGCCCATATTTAATGTTCTAAATTTATTTTTAAAATTAAACTTATTGGGGTAACATTGTTAAGAACATTGCCTAAGTGCCAGTGTGCGGTGCTATAATCCATCACCTGTATACTCCATTGTGCACTCGCCACCCTGGTCTCTGTCATCATGTATCTGCCTCTCTTCCACCTCTTCGTTCTAAGTCTCCCTGATGCCTTCTCTGGACTATTGCACTGTCTCCTCATCGATGTCCCTTCAGTCTTGCCCCAGTTCTTTTTGCCCCTCAACATTCTCATGTCCCCATGGGATCTTTCTAAAATGTAAATGGGATCATTCATTTTCTCATTCAAATTTCTTTTTTTATTGTTTAAAGTATTACATATAATGGTGCATATATCTCCTGTTTGGTCCCCCATTGACCTTCTCTCCAGCCTCCCCTACTCCCTATCGTGTGCCCTCATCCCACCCACCCCCAGTGTTTGTGTCCATTGGTTGTGCTTGTATGCATGCATACAAGTCCTTTGGTGGACCCCACCACCACCACCAACACTCCCCAGCCTTCCCGCTGTAATTTGACAGGTGCTTTACTGCCTCTGTGTCTATCTTTTTGTTCATCAGGTTATAATGTTCTTTATTTTCCATAACTGAGTGAACTCATGTGGTATTTTTTTCATTGCCTGGCTTATTTCACTTAACATAATACTCTCTAGTTCAATCCAGGTAGCTGCAAATGATTGAGTAGATATACCATAGTTTTCTAATCCACTCATCTGCTTATGGGCATATTTAGGCTGTTTCCAAATTTTAGCTATGGTGAATTTTGCTGCTATGAACATAGGGGTGCATATATCTTTTCTAATTGGTGTTTCCAGTTTCTTGGGATATATTCCTGTAAGTGGGATTGTTGCAGAGTTCTCGAACAATCAAACAACGCAGGAGGAGAGTTTGGAGAAACTCACTTTATTCATCGCGTGATTGGCTTAGAGAAAATGAATTCAAATTCTAAGCAAAGGTACAAGCAGAGCTTCCCTTTTTATAAAGGAGCCAGCTCTCTGTGAAATTAGTGGTTTTCTTGCTGCTGTCCTTGAAAACAAACACAGCTAAATTTATGGGCATACCTAGTCTTGACCTGCAAGATCAGACAGCTAATTTTATCATCATTCTTCAAACAGCTAATGCAGACTAGAAAGCAACATTTCGTCTAAGAAAAACAGCAGATAATTCCAAACAGCAGTTTGTTACAAATAAGGGTTTCCTTCTCATTCCGCCCCCTTGTCCCACAAGCTTTTCAGCCTTGTGGTACAATGACCACGGGATGTTATGGTGAACGGGGTTGTCGAAACTCTTTTACTACTTCCTGCTGAAAATGGATGCAGTCCAAAGGGTTAACATCCCATTTCTTCCTCTTAGATAGGTTTGTAAGGAATTCTTCTGGCTTGTAGGACCATTTGAAGTTTAAAGGCATCTAGATGGGATGAGGTAAAGTGAGTTAACAGATTTAGAAGACATGGTCCTAGGGTTATGGCTATCAGTGGCATTGACAGTGGTCCTGTCAATGGAAGCAGCCATTTCCAAACTCCCCCCTCCTCCCCCAATACAGTCCAGGTCTCAGATAACTCCTGTCTTCTTTTTGAAGCTCGATCAGCTAGTTTCTTGGCCCCATCCCTTATAATACCAGACTGGTTAGCATAAAACAGCATTCTTCCTCAAGAAATAGGCACAGCCCCCCTTTTTTCCGCTGTGAGAAGGTCTAGTCCTCTTTGATTCTGGAGAGTAGCAGCTGCCAGTGAGTGGTTAAGATTAAGAAAGTTCAGTAACAGTGAAAGAATTAGCCTTAGCTTCATGGTGTACCTTTGCTGTGTAGGAAGCAGTAATTTTATGGTGCCTCTGTGTTCCAGCAAGGGCAGAAGGCTCTCTTGGGACTAGCCTCGGGTTCTGGCGGCACTCATAAAAAGACAAAATGAGAATTATTAGAAAGAAGAACAATAATTATCCAGAGATACCAGAGCATTTCCAACTTAAGAGAAGATAAGAAATATTAGTGTAAGGAAAACTTCAGCAGGGCATTTCTGAATCCCTTGGAGCAGGTTGATCAGCCAGGTCTATTGTTTCCTTGAAGGTGATCCGCAGGGGGTGTTTCTGGTCAGAGGTCACCTTCCACTCAGGCTGGATGTCACTCGGCTAGTGGGCTGCTTTCACCTGAGAGTGGTGAATCCAGTTGTTCAGTCCTGCAACCTTGAGAGCTGTTGGAGTGGTTAGTATGACTGGATAGGGTCCCTTCTAGTCTTTTAATCAAACCTGGTCTCCAGGTTTATAAGGATGTACAGCTATTCCTAGAGAGATGGGTAGTCGGTCAGGAACCCATCTGTGGATCTCAAAGACAGTTTTTTCAAGTCCTTGTAGTTGCTTCTGGATTTCTAAGCTTCCTATTTCCCCCAAATCTCCCTTTGGCCGAATTAAGGGAGGGGGTCTACCATATAGAATTTCAAAGGGAGAGAAACCTACCCTGGCCCCCGGGGCACAGCGTACCCGCAGGAGTGCAAGAGGCAAGATATCTGTCCAGGGTAAGGTTGTCTCTCGGCATAGCTTAGCCATAGTCTGCTTTAGAGTCCGGTTCATGAGCTCTACCTTCCCTGAACTCTGAGGCCTGTAAGCTGTATGTCGGTTCCATCTAATTCCTAAAGCCTTAGCTACCTGTTGTACTGTTTCTGCTACAAAGGCTGGGCCATTATCAGACCCTATGGTCAGAGGCATGCCATACGTCGGAATTACGTCCTTCATTAACGCCTTAGTGACTTCTCTCGCCTTTTCAGTGCAAGTGAGATATGCCTCGACCCAGCCTGAAAAGGTACAAACAAGGACTAGTAGATATTTATTTCCTCTGCGAGGCCCTACTTCTGTAAAGTCTACTTCTAAGTCCTCAAAAGGAGCTTACCCACAGCGCTGAACTCCTGTCCGTCCCACAGGACCCTGTTTGGCATTATTCTGTTTACAGAGGAGGCATCGCTGAGAAACTGAGGCACACAAGGAGGGAAGATGGGCAATTAGGTAATATCTGCCTAACATAGCTTCTAGAGCAGTCTTCCCTAAGTGAGTAAGTTCGTGCTGCTGGAGGACTACTTTGTATGCTAGCTGTTCTGGGACATAGATTCTATGATCTGGGAGTATCCACCAACCTTCTGTTGCTCTTTTGCCCCCTTCTTGCTGAGCCCATTCCTCCTCCTGTGGAGTGTATTTTGGAGGTTCAGGTAATTCCGGGGCCAACATGATCTGTGCCGGTGCCATTTGTCCTTTGGCAGCCTGCTTGCTGTGGTGTCAGCACGTTGGTTTCCTTCTGACACTGAGTCTTTCCCTCTCTGGTGACCTTTGCAATGAATGACAGCTATTTCCTTAGGCTCCCAAACTGCTTCTAGTAACTTTAAAATCTCATTTTGATTTTTTATTCCTTTTCCTCCTGCTGTCAGGAGCCCCCTTTCCTTGTATATAGCCCTATGAATATGCAGGGTAGCAAAGGCATAGCGTGAATCAGTGTAGATGTTGGCACGCTTATCCTTACTGAGTTCCAAAGCCCTAGCGAGGGCCCAAAGTTCTGCCCTCTGTGCTGACCATCCTTCAGGCAGGGCCTGTGCTTCAATTTTCTCTAAGTTTGATACTACTGCATATCCAGCTCGTCTTTTTCTTCATCTTAGAAGTTGCTGCCATCTGTGAACAATGCCAAGTCCGGGTTTGGCAGGGGCCTATCCATTAGATCTGGCCGGCTAGAGTAAACCTTTTCTAGGACTTCCAGGCCCCCCTCAGCAATGGGTAGAAAGGTGGCAGGATTAAGAGTTCTTACTGCTTCTAATCATACTGTGGATTCTCACTTAACAATGCTTGGTATTGTGTCATTCAGATGAGTTAGCCAGTGCTGCCCCTTAGCTTCCATTAGAGTAATAACAGAATGAGGTACCTTTACATTTAAGTTTTGTCCCAGGCTTTTTGACAGGCAAGAGGGAAGTATTCCATGGGGACTGGCGTCTTTTAAGGAGTCCCCACTGAAGTAGCCGGTCTCAGTGGACCTGGATTCCTAGGCGTGCCTCCCTTGGAATTGGATTTGACGGATTTTGACAGGCTGTGCCCCAGCCTTTAAGTCAGTTAGTATCGGGGCATGGTCTTTGGCCAGGCCAGGGGGATTTCCTTCTGCCCAGACCATTTATTAAATGTTGAAGAGGGTCACCTGGGAAGACACATGAACATTCTTTAGATTGTTGCTGACTGGGCCCTGGATATTGGCGGAGTCATGTCAGTTGCACTCCCGCCCTGGGAGTGTGGAAATGTTCTTAGTTCCTGGCTTGTGTTTGTCCAGAGGAAGGAGTGGGTGCGACCTGGGCCCTCCCAGGCTCCTTGTTTTCCTATTAAACCCCTTGTTGGATTGGAGAATAAATAGATGTACTGCATGGCTCAGGAGGTCCTGGTCTGCCTCTCCAGCAGAGGAGGTGGGCGGCCCTCCCAGCTCCCAGCTTAAAATCTATCTCTATGTCTTCTCTCTTTATTTCTATTATTTCTCAATCCCTGGCCACCTCCACTTAGAACCGGTTCGTTCATCTCTCTTTTCGTGCGGGACATGGAAAAGGGAGATCCCCGCCATGTCTGGCCCCTGCCACATCCGGCCCCCGCAAAATGTACAGTGGTGCCTCGCATAACGAACGCCTCGCACAGCGAACTTTGGACAGGTTTTTCATGAAACCATCAGCCAAAAAGCAGAAAATGGATGAAGATGTGCAAGATTCGGTAGACTCTACTTAGTCTGTCTTAAAATTAAAAAAATGTGTGTTTTTTTTTTTAAAAATTATGTTTTTAGATGTATCTAAATAAAAATATGTCATCTTAGCATATTTTTTATGTCATCTTAGCATATTTTATGCTACAGAACGAATTATTTTTTTTAACATGTATTGTTATGGGAAAACACGTTTCACATAACGAACTTTTCCCATAACAAGCTTGCTCCTGGAACGAATTAAGTTCGTTGTGTGAGGCACCACTAGTAGGTTTTTGGTGGATTCTTTAGGGTTTTCTATGTATAATATTACGTCATCTGTGAATAATGAGGGTTTTATTTCCTCCTTTCCAATTTTTTCAAAATATATTTCATTGACTTTTTACAGAGAAAAAGGGAGAGGGATAGAGTGTTAGAAACATCAATGAGAGAGAAACATTGATCAGCTGCCTCCTGCCCAACCCCTCCTGAGGATGTGCCTGCAACCAAGGTACACGCCCTTAACCAGAATCGAACCTGAGACCCTTCAGTCCACAGGTCAACGCTCTATCCACTAAGCCAAACCAGTCAAGGCCAATTTTTATATCTAAGAGTGATGAAAGCAGACATCCCTGTCTTGTTCCTAGGGAAAATGGTTTCAGTTTTTGCCCATTACTGTAGAGTTGACTGTAGGTTTGACATATCATGCCTTTCTTATGTTGAGGTATGATCCCTCTGTTCCCACTTTGCTGAGAGTTTTCAATAAAAAGAGAAAAAGGTGTTGGGTTGTGTAAAATGCTTTTCCTGTGTCTATTGAAATGATCATGTGGTTTTTATCATTCAATTTGTTTATGTGATATATCACATTTTTGGATTTGTGAATATTGTACCAGCCTTGCATCCCCGAGATAAATCCCACTTGGTCCTTTTAACATACTGCTTGATTGATTTGCTAATATTTTGTTCAGGATTTTAGCATCTGTATTCATCACAATATTGTCCTCTAATTATCTTTCTTTGTAGTGTCTTTATCTGGTTTTGGAATTAGGATTATGCTGGCTTCATAGGAAGAGTTTGGAAGTGCTCCTTCCTCTTGGAGTTTTTGGAATAGTTTGAGGAGGACGTGTGCTAGCTCTCTTTGAAACTTTGGCAAACTGTTCTGTGAAGCCACAAGGACCAGAGCTTTTGTTTGCTGGGAGTTTTTTTGGTTACTGCTTCAATTTCCTCCATTGTTATTGGCCTATTCAGGTTTTCTGATTCTTCCTGATTCAGTTTTGGAAGACTGTACTAGGGGGAAGGGGAATTTGTCCATTTCATCCACATTGTATACCTTGTTGGCATATGGTTGTTCATTAATAACACATTTTATTTATTTACTAGAACATGACAGAATTGCCCTGGCTGGTGTAGCTCAAAGGTTAGAGCAACATTGATGTACTGTAGGGTCAATGGGTTCAATTCTCAGTCCAGTGCTTGTACCTGGGTTGTAGGTTCGATCTCTGGCTTTGTCTGGGCACATGTGGGAGGCAACAAATCGATGTGTCTCTGTCACATCTCTCTCTCTCTCTCTCTCTCTCTCTCTCTCTCTCTCTCTCTCTCTCTCCTCCCCCTCCCTTCCACTTTCTCTAAAAAGCAATGGAAAAAATATCCTCGTGTGAGGACTTTAAAAAATAGAATATACAGGAATTTCTCAAAGGGTAATTTGCTCACAGGTGGTTGGGTTGGAGCAGACAGAGGACCAGTAGTTCAGCATACAGTATTCTCTGCTAAAAGAACCCTGTCACGGTCCTTTAAACAGCGGGATCGGTACTGAGGTTCAGACAGGAGAGGGGACACAGAACGCAGAGTGCCAGGGCCACCGCTGCTGGTCTTGTGTGGATGATGGCTTAGGACCCATCCTATCAGCAATTTGAGATTTCTCTCAGTGCAGGTGACATTCCCGCCATTTCTCAAGAAACAGTTCTGGCTCCTTCTGTGGGCGCAGAAGCATCAGCCAGGGGACTGCTGTGCTCCCTGCGGCAGTGAGGTGAGGGGGTCCAGCGCAGAGGAATCGGGGCGCGCGGTGGAGGCAGTGTTCACACCTGCGTGGACACGCAGGAACCATCCCCACAGCCCAAAGGGGAGGCCTTGAAAAGCAGGTGCAAGGATCCCTCCTGACAGTCACCAGAAAGCATCTGTCACTAGGATAACAGGTCACTACCTAAGGACAGAAATGTACCACTTCTTTCTCACATCTGTCTTGAGAACATCGCCGATATCCACCCCATGGCCCCTTCTCCGGCTTCCCACATACCCCAGGCCTTCACCGCCCTATCGCCTGTGCCCGGGGGAGGGCACGTTTCCCTCATCTCCTTCTCCCTCTGTCCTCTGAGACTGCTCGGCCTGCACCATGTCTCCAGACCTCCGGTTCCTGTGGTGCAGTAACTGGCATTCACCGCAGCCAAGCCCTGCTCTGAGGATGAGGGTCTGCACTGGAGCGCTGCTCACACAGATCCCAAGGAACCGGGCATCTAGGTTACAGTGTGCGCCGGGAAAGTGCTAGTGCCTCCACCTGCTCCTTGCTGAATCCTCACCAAGTGTTTCTGAGGAGAAAACACAGCTCCCATCACTTGCTCAAACTTCCTTCTCTCTCACTTGCTGAATGTTGTGATTGCTTTTCTGCGGATAAGATCCAAGTTTACACATTTTTCATACTGAGACAAGAATAATACACATTTTGAACTACCTTTAAAATGATACACAATTTTGCTGAACCGGTTTGGCTCAATGGATAGAGCATCGGCTTGGGGACTGAAGGGTCCCGGGTTCGATTCCGGTGAAGGGCATGTACCTTGGTTGCGGGCATATCCCCAGTAGGGGGTGTGCAAGAGGCAGCTGATCAATGAGTCTCTCTCATTGATGTTTCTAACTCTCTATTCCTCTCTCTTCCTCTCTGTAAAAAATCAATAAAATATATTTAAAAAAATAAATAAATAAGTGAAGAGGACTAGTTAAAACAAGCATATAATACAGGGATATTATATAGGTATACAAAATATATCTTTAAAAAAAAAAACGATACACAATTTTTTGTGATCTCGATAGTATGTGTATATTTCCGGATGAATTTTCAGTAAACTCGCTAATTCTCTGTACTAATGATAGTTTCTATATTTTAAAAAATTAATTTCTCATTTTAAAATATTTTTACATTCTTTATTTTTATTTTTGCATTTAAGTATATTTTTATTGTTGATAGTATTTACAGATATCTCCCATCTCATCCCTTTATCCCCCTCCTCCAAGCCCCTCCCCACCACCCCTCCCTGCCCCCAGGTCTTCACCATCCAATTGCTTGTGTTCATGGACTCTGCATAGAAGTATGTAAGTTCTTGGGTTTATCTCGTCTCATGTCCCAACCCCACATCGAGGTAGGTCAGTCTGTTCCATGCCTTCCTGCTTCCGATCTTATTTGGTTGGTCAATTCATTTTGTTCATTAGATTCCACAAATGAGTGAGATCATGTGGTATTTGTCTCTCAGTTGGCTTATTTAACTTAGCATAATACTTTCTAAGTCCATTCATGCTGTCCCAAAGGATTAGAGATCCCTCTTATTATCATTTTTTCTTTCTATTTTGTTAGTCCTTAATTGAGGATATTTTTCCATTGACTTTTAGGGAGAGTTGGAAGGGAGAGAGAAAGACAGAGAGAAACATCAATGTGAGAGCAACACATCGATTGGTTGCCTCTTGCACAAGCTCTGACCAGAGCCAGGGCTAGGAAGGAGCCTGCAACCAAGGTAAATGCCCTTGACCGGAACTGAACCCAGGACCCTTTGGTCTGCAGGCTGATGCTCTATCCACTGAGCCAAACCAGCTAGGGCAAGATTCCTCTTTTTTATAGTATTCCATGGTATAAATGTCCCACAGCTTTTTTATTTTTACTATTGATTTTGTTACAGAAATTACTAGGTGACCAAAAAATACACAGGGGTACTTGGATATTCAGGATAAACCCAATTGTTTTCAGATGTTTCACCTGTATTAGTACCGTGACTCAGCGGGTCAGTTCTCCAAATTCTGAGTCCATTGAATATGGAGCAAGCTTTCCTTTTATACCCTTTGGTTTCTTTGTCCCCCAAATATTGATCAGACTTCTGAACCTTCCTTGGGCTCTGCAAAAAGCCACATGTGTTTGGATGGGGGATGTAAGACCACACCTAAAGGCCTACGGTTCATGGTTTATGGCATCTGTAAAATGGGAGTATTTAGGTAAATAGGTCTTGCAAGATCAGATAATTAAGGAAGGGGCAGTGAGTTAATTATTGGTTAGCAAGAATGTGCATTAGAAAGCAAGTTACTGGACAGATTCAGATTGCTAGTCCCCTTCAAATGTATTTTTATGTTCACCAACAATTTGACATCTCCATGATCAATTCTGTCACATTAGCTTTGTCAGAATCTACATGTATGGCCCAAGTTTAAAATGGAAGCTATTGCTGAAACCAGTTTGGCTCAGTGGATAGAGCGTCAGTCTGCAGACTGAAGGGTCCCAGGTTCAATTCTGGACAAGGGCATGTACCTTGGTTGCAGGCATATCCCCAGTAGGGGGTGTGCAAGAGGCAGCTGACCGATGTTTCTCTCTCATTGATGTTTCTAAATATCTCTCTTCCTTCCTCTCTGTAAAAAACCAATAAAATATATTTTTAAAAATAATAATAAAATGGAAGCTATTGTATTATTTCTTGTGTAAGAACAAAGCCTCTCTTTAAAGATACAAAGTGTCTAAGAGTTTTTAAAAGTCTTCATTCCTTTTTTTATATTTACTTTTATAAAACCAGAAATGGTGATTGAAAGTAACCAAAGTTTTCTTGAGCATTTATTTAAAACTAGTGGCCTGGTGCATGAAATTCATGCTTGGGGTGGGGTGTTCCCTCTCCAATCGGACATCCCTCTCACAATTCTGGACTGCTGGCTCCTAATCACTCACCTGTCTGCCTGCTTGATCACCCTTAACTGCCTCCTCTGCCGGCCTGGTCACCACTAACTACCCCCCACTGCCAGCCAGGTCACCCATAATTGCCCCCCCCCCCTTGCTGGCCTGATTGCCTCTAACTGCCCCTCCTGCTGACCCTATCACCTCTAACTGACCCCTCCCTGCCAGCCTGGTCGCCCCAACTGCCCTCTTCTGCCAGCTTGATAGCCCGTAACTTTCCCCTCCTGCCAGCCTGGTCATCCCACACAGCCTGCTCTTCAGTCTTTTGGTCGTCCCTCACCAACCCCCCTGCCAGCCTGGTTGCCCCACACAGCCTTCTTGTTAAGTAGTTTGGTCATCCTTCACTAACCCCCTTGCTGGCCTGGTTGTAGGTAGCCATCTTGTGAGGGTGTCAGGGTTAATTTGTATATTACCTGTTTAGTATATAGGATAGAAATGAAATATGGTTTTTAGCTTTTTCTGTCTGATTTATTTCACTTAGCGTATGTTCTCAATGTCTTGCAAATGGAGCTATTTCATCCTTTCTTATGGCTGAGTAGTATTCCATTGTGTAGATGGGCCACATCTTCTATATCCAGTCTTCTGTCGTGGTTGTTTCCATGTCTTGGCTACTGTGAATAATGCTGCAGTGGACACAGGGGTGCATATATATTTGTGAATGCATGATTTATATATATATTGATATTTTACAGAGAGAAAGAGAGAAAGATAGAGAGTTAGAAACATCGATGAGAGAGAATCATCAGATCAGCTGCCTCTTGCACACCCCCACTGGGGATGTGCCCGCAACCAAGGTACATGCCCTTGACCGGAATCAAACCCGGGACCCTTCATTCTGCAGGCTGACGCCCTATCCACTGAGCCAAACCAGTTTTGGCTGAATGCACGATTTTAAGAGTTTTGGGTGTATTCCCAGGAGAGGGATTTCTGGGTCGTATGGTAGCTCTATTCTTCATTTTTTTTGTGGAATCTCCAGGCTTCTCTCCACTGTGGCTACACCATCTACATTCCCACCACAAGAGGATGAGAGTTCCCTTTTCTCCACAGCCTCTCCAACACTATTATTGCTTGTCTTGTTGATAATGGCCACTCTATAACAGGTATGAGGTGGCATCTCAATGTAGTTTTGATTTGTATTTTCCTAATTGCAAGTGAGGTTGAACATCCTTATTGTTTGTATGTCTTCTTGGGAAGGGTGTATTTTTAGGTCCTCTGCCCACCTTTTGATTAGGTTGTTTGTTTGGTGTTGAGTTTTACAAATTCTGTATGTATTTTGAAAATTAAACCTTTGTCGAGCTAATGTCATCTCCCATATGTTTGGCTGCCTCTGTGTGTGTGTGTGTGTGTGTGTGTGTGTGTGTGTGTGTGTGTGTATGTTTAAATGTTTTTTAAAATTTTCTTTACTGATTCAGGTATCACATATTTGTCATCATCCCCCCATTTCCATCCCAAACCCCTCCCCACACATGCCCCCACCCCCCTGTTGTCCGTGACCACTGGTTAGGCTCATATGCATGCACACAAGTCCTTTGGTTGATTTCTCCCCCTTATCCCCACCCTCCCCTACCTTCTCTCTGAGGTCCGACAGTCTGATCTATGCTTCCTTGTCTCCAGATCTGTTCTTGTTCATCAGTCTATGTTGTTCATCATTTCCCTTAGATGAGTGAGATCATATGCTACTAGACATACACTTATAAGAACCAAAAATCAGCTGAAGCCAGTTTGGCCCAGTGGTAGAGCATCGGTCTGAGGACTGAAAGGTCCCAGGTTCGATTCCGGTCGAGGGCATGTACGTTGGTTGCGGGCACAACCCCGATAGGGGATGTGCAAGAGGCAGCTGGTCGATGTTTCTCTCTCATCGACGTTTCTAGCTCCCTATCTCTCTCCCTTCCTCTCTGTAAAAAATCAATAAAATATATTTTTTTAAAAACACACGAAAATCAGACAAGCAATAATGGTTATGCTGAGAGGCAAAGAATCAATCTGTAGTGAGTTTCTTTCTGGGCCAACTTCCTTATGTGTACATGTCAGCAATGATATTTCAGTTCTGGATGGTGGATAAATGGTGGTAATGCAGGTCCAACTGTCTCTTGTTTGGTCCTGGGAGGCTGCCTCTGTGTTCTTTTGTTGTGCAGAAGCGTTAGAATTTGATATAGTCCCATTTGTTTATTTGTTACTTTTCTTTCCTTGCCTTCGGGATCACATTAATAAATTGTCTTCTATGACCAAGGTCTATAAGTTTGATATCTATATTTTCTTCTATGTAACTTATTGTTTCAGGTCTTATATTTAGGTATTTGATCCATTTTGAATTAATTTTTGTACATGGGGACAAATTAATCTAGTTTCATTTGTTTGCATGGGGCTTTCTAGTTTTCTCAGCACCATTTATGAAGAGTGTTTACCCCATTGAGTGTTTCTGGTTCTTTTGTTGAAAATTAACCTGTGGTTTTGTAGCTGGGCTCTGTCCTGTTCCATTGATCTGTGTGTGTTTCTCTGCTGATACCATGCTGTTTTGATGATCTTGCTCTGTAGTATAATTTGAAGTCAGTTCTTTTTTTCTCAGGATTGCTTTGGCTATTTGGGGTATTTTGTGGTTCCATAGAAATTTGATGGATTCTCATTCTTTCTCTTTAAAAAATGACATTGGGATTTTGATGGGGAATGCATTAAATCTGTATATTGTTTTGGGTAATATTGCCAGTTTAACTATGTTCTTCTAATCAGTGGTCCCCAAACTGCTCTCGAGCCACATGCGGCTCTTTGGCCCCTTGAGTTTTTAGCAAAAGCCGGCTTAGGAGTACCCTAATTAAGTTAATAACAATGTACCTACCTATATAGTTTAAGTTTTAAAAATTTGGCTCTCAAAAGAAATTTCAGCTGAAACCAGTTCGGCTCAGTGGATAGCCTGTGGACTGAAGGGTCCCAGGTTCGATTCCAGTCAAGGGCATGTACCTTGGTTGTGGGCACATCCCCACTGGGGGGTGTGCAGGAGGCAGCTGATTGATGTTTCTCTCTCAATGATGTTTCTGATTCTCTATCCTTTTCCCTTCCTCTCTGTAAAAAATCAATAAAATATATATTTTTTTTAAAAAGAAATTTCAGCCGGGAATGGTTTGGCTCAATGGATAGAGCTTCGGCTTGGGGACTGAAGGGCCCCGGGTTCGATTCCAGTCAGGGGCATGTACCTTGGTTGCGGGCACATCCCCGGTGGGGGGTGTGCAAGAGGCAGCTGATCGATGACTCTCTCTCATTGATGTTTCGAACTCTCTGTCTCTCTCCCTTCCACTCTATACAAAAATCAATAAAATATATATTTAAAAAAAAAAAAAGAAAAGAAATTTCATCTTTGTACTGTTGATATTTGGCTCTGTTGACTAATGAGTTTGCCTACCACTGTTATAATCCATGAATATGGGCTATTTTCTCATTTTTTTTTTACAATCTCTTTTAATAATGCTTTGTAATTTTCAGTATATAGGTATTTAATATTCTTTGTTAAGTTTATTCCTAGGTATTTTATTCTTTTGGTTGCAATTGCAAAATGACTTTTTCATTTCTTTTTCTGAAGTTTTGTTGTTAGTAAATGGGAAGACTTATACTCTATATAAAAGAATACCTAAATTAAACTGAAAAGTAGTCATATTATTTTAAATATTAGAACACATATACTTATGTGATTAGAGGATTAAGCTTTTCTTCAAGTTTCATTTCCAGGGCCTATACGAAGTGATTGAGGAGGTGTCTCAGCTGTGAATCCAGCAAGCAGAACCAGTAAGCATGATCAGACGACCCACCAGGAATCGAAACATCATCTCATCAACTTCATCTCATCACCTGATGACTAAAGGACAATCCTGACATCTTCGGATCCCGGGACTGCACATAGCACCCTAGTCCCCTCCCCTATATAATCCTGTCCCCTGCACCTGCTGGAAGGCAGAATTTGATGCTTGTAAGCACCTTGTCTTATTGTTTGGCTGACCTCCTCAAAAAACACATAATATGATTCAACCCTTCCTTTGTTATTAGACACAGCGGCAGGCAGCCTGAGCCCAACCAGAGGTTTCCCGGTAACATTGGTATACAGAAAGACAATGGGTTTTTGCACATTGATTTTGTATCCTGCAACTTGACTGTATTTGTTTATTGTTTCTAATAGATTTTTGGTAGAGTCTTTATCGTTTTCTATATACAGAATCATATCATCTGCAAAAAGAGACAGTTTGACTTCTTCCTCCTCTATTTGGATCCTTTTATTTCTTTCTCTTGCCTCATTGCTCTGCTAAGACTTCAGGAACTATGTGGAATAAGAGTGGTGAGAGCGCACATTCTTGTCTTGTTCCTGATCTTAGAGGGAAAGTTTTCAGTTTTTCACCATTGAGTGTGGTACCGTGTTTCCCTGAAAATAAGACATCCTCCGAAAATAAGACCTACTTACAGGTTTCCTTCTGAGTGAAATATAAGGCATCCCCCCGAAAATAAGCCTCCCCCTAGTCTCTGTCTCAGAATGCTATTATTGCTAAACATGAGAGATTTGGTCCACTGATTCTGAAAGAAATGGAGTCACAAGAAATTCACCAGGAAATTCAGGAATTGGATTGTTATGATGATGTTTCAGAAGATGATGACATGATTGTCATTGAATAAGTGAGCAAATTCTTGATACTGTAGGATTCACAGTTTGTCTGGTTTGTGTTGACAACTACCGTACTACCGTACCGTATGCGGGCAATAAATTTCCTTTATTTTCATTTAACAGTAAATGTGTACCGTATTCTTCTTCATGGAAAAATAAGACATCTCCTGAAAATAAGACCTAGCGCATCTTTGGGAGCAAAAATTAATATAAGACACTGTCTTATTTTCGGGGAAACGGTATTAGCTGAGGGTTTATCATATACGGCCATTATTATGTTGTGGTATTTTCCTTCTATTTCTATTGTATTGAGTGTTTTATTCATAAATGGGTGTTGTATCTTATCAAATGGTTTTCCTACACCTATTGATAAGATCACATGACTTTTATCCTTTCTTTTGTTAATTTTGTGTATTCCATTGAGTGATTTGCCCCTAACAAATCCCACTTGATCAGAATGTACTAGTTTTTGGATGTACTGTTGTGTTTGATTTGCTAGTATTTTGTTTAGGATTTTTGCTTCTGTATTCATCACAGATAACAGTCCGTAGTTTTCTTTCTTTGCCAGGTTTTTGTGTCAGGGTTATGTTGGCCTCGTAGGAAGTGTTGCCTCTTCTTCAATTTCCTGGAAGAGTTGAGAAGGACAGGCTTTAAATCTTCCTTGAATGTTTGGTCGAATTCACTGGGGAAGCCATCTGGTCCTGGACTTTGTTTTTTTGGGGAGGTTTTTACGGTTGTTTCAATTTCCATACTGCTGATTGGTCTATTTAGGTTTTCCAATTCTTCCTGATTTAGTTGATCTCTTATCCCTACCCCCACTCCTCCCTCCCTACCTCTGAGGTTTGACAGTCTGTCTCTGGATCAATTTTTGTTCATCAGTGTATGTTGTTCATTATATTGCACAAATGAGTGAGATCATGTGATATTTATCTTTCTCTGACTGGCTTATTTTGCTTAACATAATGCTCTTCAGGTCCATCCATACTGTTGCAAATGGTAAGAGTTCCTTCTTTTTTATAGCAACATAGTATTCCACTGTACCACAGTTTTCTAGTTCATTCCTCTGCTGATGGGCACTTAAGCTGATTCCAAATCTTAGCTATTGTAAATTGTACTGCTGTGAACATAGGGGTGCATATATCCTTTCTAATTGGTGTTTCTAGTTTCTTGGGATATATTCCTAGAAGTGGGATCACTGGGTCAAATGGGAGTTCCATTTTTAGTTTTTTGAGGAAACTCCATACTGCTTTCCACAGTGGCTGCACCAGTCTGCATTCCCACCAGCACTGCATGAGGGTTCCTGTTTGTCCACATCCTCGCCAGCACTTCTCATTTGTTCATTTATTTTATTTTTTTAATATATTTTATTGATTTTTTTACAGAGAGAAAGGGAGAGGGATAGAGAGCTAGAAAACACTGATGAGAGAGAAACATCAACCAGCCGCCTCCCGCACAGCCCCCACAGGGATGTGCCCACAACCAATGCACATGCCCTTGACCGGAATCGATCCTAGGACCCCTCAGTCCGCAGACCCACACTCTATCCATTGAGCCAAACCAGTTTTGGCCTTTGTTCATTTATTGATGATAGTCATCAGGTGTGAGATGATACCTCATTGTTGTTTTGATTTGCATCTCTTTTATGATTAGTGACTTTGAACTTGTTTTCATATATCTCTTGGCCTTCTGTATGTTCACTTTGGAAAAGTGTCTATTTGCCCATTTTTATTGGATTATTTATCTTCCTTTTGTTAAGTTGTATGAGTTCCCAGTAAATTTTGGAGATTGTGCCCTTATCGGATATAACATTGGCAAATATGTTTTCCCATGCAGTGGGCTTTCTTGTTTTGTTGATGGTTTCTTTTGCTGTGCAGAAGTTTTTTATTTTGATGTAGTCTCATTTGTTGATTTTCTTCTTACTCTCCATTGCCCTAAAAGCTGTATCATTAATAATATGTCTATGACACTATGTCTGATATTTTGCTGCCTATGGGTTCTTCTAAGATTTTTATTATTTCCCATCTTATATTTAAGTCCTTTATCCATTTTGAGTTCATTTTTATAAATGGTGTAAATTAGTGGTCTAGTTTCATTTTTTTTATGAACCTGTCCAATTTTCCCAGCACCATTTATTGAAGAGACTGTCTTGATTTCATTGTATGCTCGTTTCCTCTGTCAAATATTAATTGAGCATAATGGCTTGGTTCAATTTCTGGGTTCTCTGTTCTGTTCTATTGGTCAATATATCTGTTTTTGTGCCAGTACCAGGGAGTTTTGAGAACTGTGGCTTTGTAATGTCGTTTGGTATCTGATATTGTGATCCCTCCAACTTTCTTCTTCTTTCTCAGGATTGCTGTGGCTATTTGGGTCTTTTTTTATTCCATATGAATTTTTGGAGCATTTGTTCTAGGTCTGTGAAATATGCTGTTGATATTTTAATGGGGATTTTTCTAATCTATAAATTGCTTTAGGTAGTATAGATATTTTAATGATGCTGATTCTACCATTCTGTGAACATGGTATATTCTTCCATTTGTTTATTGTGCCAAGCCTGAGGGGGGAAGGCGAAGGATCAAAGAAAAGACAGACAAAGAGAATAAGCTGGGTCTAGGAGAATCTCCTGTGCCTGAGAGAGACCACAGAGGGCAAGCTGATGCTTTATTTTATAGCCAGAGGTAAACAAGAAAGTGGTCACCATGGTTACAATGTTCTTGTGAGTTTCACTTGTTTTTGCAGCACTTTCTGCACCTCCCACAGTCCATTAGCTTATCCAGAAAGGATCTAGGGAGTGTCATAAGGTCAAACTTAATTATCTAGGCTGCCACTTGTTTGTGGCTTTACCACAGTCAGTCTGAGGTTTAACCCTATAGCAGCTCCCTACAGTTTATGTCTTTCTCTCTCTCTCTCTCTCTCTCTCTCTCTCCCTCTCTCTCTCTCTCTCTCTCTCTCTCTCTCTCTCTCTCTCTCTCTCTCTCTCTAACAATATCCTATTGTTTTCCAAGTACTGGTCTTTTACCTCCTTAGTTAAGTTTATTCCTAGGTATCTTAATTTTTTTGGTGTGATGGTAAACGGGATTGCGTTTTTAGTTTCTTTTTGTGTCAGCTCATTATCGGTGTATAAAAAAGCCATAGACTTCTGGGTGTTAATTTTGTATCCTGCTACATTGCCAAATTTATTTATTAAGTCTAGTACTTCTTTGATGGAGTCTTTGGGGTTTTCTATGTACTCTGCAAATAATGATAGTTTTACTCCCCCCTCCCCCCAATTTAGATGCTTTTTATTTTTTCTTTTCTGATTACTATGGCTCAGTAGTTTCCTCTTAATCTCTTTAATCGTATGCTTCGTTTCCACAATATTTTATTGTTTCTTTTTTAAGGTTTAAATTTCCTTGTTTTGTTCATTAATTTGTTTCTTAAGTGCACTGAATTGCCTATTTGTATTTTCTCGCATCTCACTGAGTATTTTCAGAACTGCAGTCATTTATATCACATATTTCCATGAGTTCCACCCTGCTCTCTAGATATTTTTCATTTTCTTTCTGGTCATCTTCAATACTGCGCTTCTTCGTGATATTTGCTCTCCTCGTTTCCTTACACATTTATTTCTGAAGAGGTCTTTCTGCTGTTTTCCAGTAGATGCACTGAGTGGCAAGATTTCTACCTCTGTGGTCTTCCAGTGCTGAACCGACTCAACTTCCATAAAAGTGCAGCTTGCCGCCTGGGGGTGGGGTTTGTGTTGCTCTCACCTTAAAGGTGACCAGTGACCTCCATGGGATCCCACCCCAAACACCCTCTTGGGGCTCAGTCACAGAGGGAAACAGGATTCTACCTCAGCAGCTCTTGGTTTACAGATCCTATGCTCCTGAGCCAGACTCCCAGGTTAACAGGAGGGGAGTTTTGGGAGCTCAAGCAGCCAGCAGCCGCAGGGCTCTGTGGTCTGTTTCTTTGTCTGAGACACCACCCAGCATGGGAGAACCCTGCTCTCCCAGGTGTCTGCAAACTCAGACACTATCTCTCTCTGGCTGCTTGCAGCCCACCCTGCTGGGCCTCCCTGCCCCGCCCCCCACCAAAGGAATTTCCTGCTGCTAGGTTTCCTCCCCTCTCCCAGCCCAGCTGCCAGCTGCCTGCTGCTGCAGGGCTGCATGTATGGGCCACCCGTGCTTTTCTCTTTTCTCATCTCCTCATTCATTCCTGGGAGCCCGCCTTTACATGTTTCATTGTGCAGGTCTCTCAGGCATGCTTCTGTGTTGAGTAGGGATCTCTTCATTGAATTTATTGCTAACCTATTGATATTTCAGGGGGAGGGAAAAACATACACTCTTACACCACCATTCCACCAAGGTCATTCCAAAAAGATGATAGTAAAACAAATGCACTTATTCAGCCCACAGCCGATCCCCATTTGTCTATTTATTTGGTTCATTAAAATGTGTTACATGCCGAGAATGGTTTTGCTCAGTGGATAGAGTGTCGGCCTGCAGACTGAAAGGTCCCAGGCTCGATTCCGGTCAAGGGCATCTCTCTCATCGATGTTTCTAACTTTCTATACCTTCCTCTTCCTCTCTGTAAAAAAATCAATAAAATATATTTTTTAAAAATGTGTTACATTTACTAAACTGTCATGTTTTATTCCCAGTTCATTTTATGAAGCCCTCATCTTTCATCTCCAGAAAATTCTAGGGAACTGACAGGCCTAAGGCAGGTGCCCTGACTGAGCTATAAAATGATGAGGTCAGAGCTATGTATGTTGTTCTCCTTAACTCTCACAGATTTCACTGGTCAGAGAGCCATGCATTATAATGCTGACACAGCCAGATCAGGAACACACGATTCTGAGAACATGGGTCCGCAAACGTCAAGGTGACTCCTTTCCAGTAGGGAATTTGCTGCCTGTGGCTGTCAGAGCCGCCTTCCCACTGGCTTCCTGTTTCTGCAGGAAGGACTGTCTTTACTGGGAGCCTGTTGGCTGAGGGCAAGGAGCACGTGTTCACAGCGCATAAGAAATCAGAGGAAACATGACCCCTGTGGCCACAGAGACAGTCCTGTTGCCACAGAGACATAGAGAGAACCAGCGATGGGCAGCGGTGGGTGCAGACAGGGAGCAGCAGTTGCAGTTATGTGGTTTTTTATTCACAAAGACCTGAGATTGCATTGCAGGGGTTCCTTAAGGTCAGATTCCCTTAGTCTCTCACCTCCTGAGCTTTGGCATCAGCCTCCTATTGATCGTCCAGGAAAAAGCTGCGCCCAGAGGATACAGTGTCTGCCTGTAGGAGGTCGCCAGGCTGAGAACAGCAGTGAGAAACATTCCAGCCGCCCTCAGGCAGAGACGCTTGGAGAGCCTTCAGGCCTCAGCATGGTCACAGGTTGGCAGCAGGAGTGACACTGAGAGGGAGCAGCTGGAGGCAGACGGGCTGTCTTCATGCTTCCCTGACGTGGAACATTGCCGAGGTATCACCACGTTAGGCCCCGATGCTCAGCCCGCTTGCTGACAGGACCTTAGCGAGTCTTGGGAAGCATTTTTGCCAGGCGTGAAGCCTGGGCTCCTCTTGCATGGCTGCGGCCCAGACCTTCCAGGTCCGAGTTCCTACGGCTGCTGTTTGGCTGCTTTTGTTGCCAGGCCACTCGCTCACCTTTGCGGTGCTGCTTCCTCTGTTACACGCTCTGGATCCTGAACCTGAAGCCACACGGCCCTTGGAGGAGTCAGCACAGCCTGGAAGCAAGACACCAAAGATACAAGTGAGGGCAGGAAGCAGGGTGTGGTGGTCCCTCTCACCTTGGCCACAGTTCAATTCACTTGAGGAAGCAGAGCACACCTTTGAGACTGCAGGGAAAGCGGAAAGGAGATGGGGACTTCAAAAAGGAGAGAGAATGGTGTGAAAGCCCCAGATCTGAACACACTCTAGCTGAGAAGCAAGCACTGACTCTACCTGTGTGAGGTTTGGGTGAGAAAACAGTAAAAGATGAGCTACAAACTCTCCTGTCCTCACTTCATATTCATAGATCCTCCCTCCCCCCCAACTGGCGGGTGAAGTTCTGAGGGTACCGGTGTTTGCCTCGGAGACATTGAACCACTAGTCAGGAGTGCCCTGGGGCCCAGCCCCTTCCGGTTCCCCGCCTCAAAAGGAGTCTCCACCCAGGCACGTGTTACTGCCTCTTCTGCAGAGGACAGTCCGCTGTGGTCCTTCTCTTCCTCCTCCTCTAACCCTGGTTTCTCTACCTCCTCCGTAATGAATCTCACTCGTTATGCGGAATAAACCCTCTTTAACATGTCTTGGCTCTCCGACTGCCATTTCCTGTGCCTTGAAGCTTATACATATAACCATTTTAAGACAGTAATATTCAAACCACAATTAGTACTGTTTGGGGGGCACCCGGAGATGGCCTCACATTTGCGTGGCCCTGTGGTTTGCCAGTCAGTGCTGTGGAGCTTCATCCATAAGCCGTAGCAGGAGCTTCTGGAGGCGACATGGAGACCAGAACCGGACCTGCATCCCAAGACGGTGTGTGTTTCCTGGACCCAGAGGCGGGCTGAGCGAACAGCGGTGCTGCTGTGTCAGGATCACTCCGTTGTCCCCAGTGCCCCGCCTCTCCAGGCAACAGGTCTGGGCATTCGTTCCTGGGTCCCAGCCCATGACAAAGGCTGGGTGAGCAGGGAGCGCTGCAGAGCCCTGTGCAGAGGGCAGGGAGACCCACCTGGGTCGTGTTGGAGGACACAGTGTTGGAGGCCACAAGGACGAGGGGACTGCAGGACACATGGAGGCACCTGGAAGCTGCCCTTAGCCCTGAACTCAGCACAGTGCTTCCCCTGACTCCCTCCCACAGCCAGAGCCCAGGTGCAGTGATGGCACCTGCCCTGTGGGAGCTGAGGCAGCCCCTGGTCTTGAGAGGGCAGGGCGGGGCAAGGATGAGCTCCCGACTCCACCCCGCAGGGCGGAGTTATCCCTAGCCCTCAAAACCCCTGGACTGGGAGAAATTCGCTCTCTTCCGCCATGCTGCCGGCGTTGGTGGGAAGGGCCCATGCTAGCATGGTGAAGGCTCTTTTGTTTATTGCATCGGACTTGGCTCCCTGGTGGTCCTTGGGGGATCACGAAGTCTGGGCATAACATATGGGGGAACTCGTCCGGGATCCCCACCCAGGACCATGAGGGACCCCAATCCGGAGAGTCTGACTGGCCGCGGTAGGTGTGTGAGCGCTCTGGAGGGACGTAAAACCCCTCATGGAATTGGTGCCCGAAGACGCCTGGTGGACGCACCATGAAGGCTACGGGCAGGAGGATCAGAAGACGTTCTGACCTCCCTGGAGGGCCCTAGAGGGACCCTCATGGGGAGAGGAATGAATCCTCTCCAGGACGAGGTGAGCGGCGTGAGCCGTTGCCTCACCTGTGGAAAGTAAGCCTTTCCCAGGTCTGAGTTTGGTATCTGTGGGCGACATGGCGCCCCAGGATGGAGCCGGTGAAGTGTGGCTGGCCTGGCGGTGCGGGGCCCCCTGGCGGCGTTGGGTCGGAGGGGGTGCTCCCGCGGGGCTCAGTCTGTGCGTTGGAGTGCGGCTGGGCAGTGGTGGCCTGGCTCGGGGAGCAGGCACCTGGGTTAATTTGCTGGCTGCCCGGAGAAGGGGAAGTGGAGCCGGGAAGCCGCTGGGGCGACCTGCGCTTTCTCTCTGGGGGCCGCCTGAGTAGCGTGGCTGGGGCTGCAGTGGCAGCAGCCTCGCTCCGGGGGCCTGGGCTCTGGCGGCCTGGGCCGGCATGGAGGCATCTGGTCCCTGGCGACATCGGATACTGGAGAAGAGCTCAAGGGTGAATCTCTGTGCTCAGTAAAGTGAAAAGGCCAGTTCAAAATGAGTGCGCATAGTTTTGGGCTGTGCTTAAAACTTTTCTGTGTACAGAATGAGCCAGAATGAGGTTTAAAAATGGTGAAGATAACCGGGAGATAAATTAAAACTAGTTTCCCAAGTCATTGTAAGCAGCTTTTGAAATTCCCAGCCTTGAGGCAGAATCTAGAGGATGATGGCTGAGAGGCTTCAGGTAAAGAATGTGTTCATTTGCATTTGAATGCTGCTCCAGCAGCAGGGAGTGGCAGGTGATTGGTGGTGAAGAAGCCCACAATGGTTCCTCTTCCTTGTCATTGGTATCAACTAAGCAGAGTCATATAGCTACTTAAGTATGAATTGTGATTGACCTATGATTTTCTGACATTGTCTTAAATCCTAGTAAACTGCCTCTGGTGTGGAGAGGTCTAGGGGAGGCCGGAGAGCGCAAGACTATTAGCTCTCCTACAAAGAGATTATTAGTGCTTTGTTTGAACTTCAGGAAAAAAAAAAAAAATTTGAGATCTGAAAAAACTGTATGATTAGATTTGTTCCTGAAACTTTACCCTAAATAAGCAGGATGTATTAGAAATGTAATGTTATTAATCTAAAAAAAATGCCAAATATATTTGACTTGCCAGCTTTAAAAGCTCAAAGTATAAATTGAATTAGAAAAAGTTAATTGCAGTAACTAGATGCCTAGAATATGGCAGGCTAAACTGTATTGTATGTATTAAGAATAAGCAATAATGATCAAAGATCTCAAGGATTGATTTATTCTCATTTGTCAGATGAAAAAGTATGTAATGCTTACACTTAAAACAATTATTTTAAGTCAGTTTTTCTGAAGTAATGTTTAATGTAACATGAAACTTTTATATTTGATTTGTTTTGTTTTGCTTTTCTCATATGCCATTGTTGTTGAATTTGAGCTTGTACCTGCATCTTGTATTTTGTTTAAACTTTGGAAATCATTTTTAGTTTCAATCATGTGTATCTCATGTGTATCTACTTTATAAGTTTGAGTAGACTTCATCACAAAGGTTTATAATTTATTTAGAATTGTATTAAAACAATGTGAAAACAATTATTTGTATGATTTAACCCCCCAAGACTGCTTGGACAATTTTCACCGATGTTCTGCGTGGGGGGAGTAGAGGGGCTTAGAAATGCTGATAGATCTGTATCTGTAGGAAAAATGTGGCATTTTGAGTTTCAAGAGGCTGGGAGCCTGGGAACAGGTACTGGACCTGCTCCCTCCTCCCTTGCCTTTTCTTTAAAACTTGAGGCATGGTTATGTATTTTTGGAAGATAAGATTTTTATAAAAATTATAAAGATTATGTCCTGGCAGGTTAGCTAGGCGAGGCAAGCCTGTTAGTTTCCTGATGGGCATTGGGGCACCCTATTTAGTCTTGAGAGAGCCAATAGGACCAGGAAGCCACCGGACAAACTGCCTGTTTTCCTTGGACATCAAGAAGGACTGTGGTCCTCGGAAGGAACACGTACTGGGGGAATGCAGCTGTTGAACTGGTCCAAAGTGGAACAATGGATCTTTGAGGAGCTAAAGAAGGCTCTCATCTCAGCAGCTGCCCTAGCCTTGCCGGACGACGCGGAGCCCTTCCACCTCTACGTGAGTGAGGTAAGAGGCATTGCCAAAGGGGTTCTCACTCAGACTCTAGGTCCCTGGAAGAGACCTGTTGCCTATCTGTCTAAGAGACTGGACCCTGTGGCAGCAGGGTGGCCAGCGTGCTCCCAGGCAGTGGCCACCACAGCATTGCTGGTGAAGGAGGTATAAGACTGGCCATCAACCCTGCCGGCCTGCTTCCAGATGATGATGAGAGAACCCATTCATGACTGCACAGAGATAACAGACGACAAGGTACTGTTCACGGATGGGAGCAGTTACGTTCAGGATGGGACCTGATATGCAGGGGCAGTGGTAGTCACCTTGGACCACACCATTTGGGCACAGTTCCAGAACTTTTGGCCTTAATCCAGGCCCTTTGATTGAGACACTGTGCCATCCACAGAGGAAAGAGGGTTACCAACTGCAGCCAGAAGGAATTGGCTGAACAGAAGCAAGCCACTGAAGGACCAGATGGTTGATGGACCCTCCAGATGACAAGACTGTTGGTCCCAGAGGCTCTAGGTCAGAGTTGCCCGGTGACACCAGGTTAAGTGTCACCAACTTCTGAACTTCTGTGAGGCAGAGTTGCTAGAAGTACTGTCTGTGCACAGGTAAATGCTAAGCAAGGTAAGGGGATCCCCCCTGGGAATTCAGGTCCCAGGGAACCTCCCCAGGAGAGCATTGGTAGGTGGATTTCAGAGATTAAACCACCAGCATTAAGGTCTAGTTTTTATAGACACTTCAGATTAGGTTGAGGTATACCCCACTGTCAGATAACAGCCCCACCTTGGAAGCTAAGGTATCTCAGAGTATGGCAATAGCCTTAGGACAGGTAGGGCGACTCGGGAGGAAGGGGGTTTAACTAAATGTGTCTTAAAATCGGTGAAAATTGGACCAACCCCCTGTCCTTTGCCCTCTTAAGGGCCAGGTATACCCCTTACTGGGACAAGTTTCCCCTTTTTGGGAGGGGATCATGTATGGTAACCATTTTCTTGCTCAAGTCCTTACAGGCTCTGCAGTTTGCTTGTTCCAGATGCACTGCCAGTGCCCACCGCAGACCCTGTAGCCCCGGAACTCAATGTGGGTAAAGAAATTCACTGTCCAAGGACTCAAAGGGATGCTGCACTGTTATCCTGAGTACGCCTACTGCTGTTGAAGTAGATGGCACCCAGACCTGACTACATGACTCCCAGCTCCTGCATGGCCTGGATCCTGGCAACTACAGGCCAGGAGGAGAACTGATACCTGCAGGAGGGGAACTGGACTTCAGTGAGGACAATACTGATGGGAACTGTGGTACTAAGGGTCTTGTTAACTGTATTTGTTGTTTATGCTGAAAGGAAGTAGGCTGAGTCAATGATTTGACTAGGCACATTAGACAAGGGGGGAATGAGAGGGCAGGGCGGGGCAAGGATGAGCTCCCGACTCCACCCCGCAGGGCGGAGTTATCCCTAGCCCTCAAAACCCCTGGACTGGGAGAAATTCGCTCTCTTCCGCCATGCTGCCGGCGTTGGTGGGAAGGGCCCATGCTAGCATGGTGAAGGCTCTTTTGTTTATTGCATCGGACTTGGCTCCCTGGTGGTCCTTGGGGGATTACGAAGTCTGGGCATAACAGTCTCAGACTCTGGTTAAAGTTTCACTCTGGTTGTGTCTGTGCCTGTTTACCTCACTTAATAATGAAATAATTAGACTGATGCACAGAGATCACCATACATGTCGGTGGGAATTAGGAAATCAGCAGCGTACCTCGATAGTTCAAAAACTAATCTCTCCAGGATGGGAATTGGCCAGCAGGTTGCCTGCAGAATGAAATGTTAACATGTTGCATCCTCTCTGTCTGTGGCCTGCCATATGCTACTGCACATTTGAACTTGCTGGGTTTTAAAATCATGTGAAACAATTTTTGTAAAACTCTTAAAAATGGTGTGTGTGTGTGTGTGTGTGTGTGAGAGAGAGAGAGAGAGAGAGGTGTATGTGTGTGTGTGTGTGTGTGTGTGTGTGAGAGAGAGAGAGAGAGAGATGTGTGTGTGTGTGTGTGTGTGTGTGAGAGAGAGTGAGAGAGAGAGATGGTAAGATAGAGATGATAAAAATAGCGATCTATCCCATTGGTTGTGTTTCTCAGGTGACCCAAAGTCATCTGTAGCTCTTGATCCCAATCTCCTCAACTTTGCCTTTTTTGGCTCTTTCCAGGGGCCTGCTCTGTGGGATGTCCCCTGACTCACTGTGGGGCAGAGGGAAGCCTGGGCTCAGTGCCAGCCGCCACAGGGCACGACACATGCTCCCAGCACAGGCTGAGGAGGCCCTGGAACACGCTGTCCTGGGGGGAAGGGCGTATGGATTGACTTTCTATCCAGTCAGAGCAGCATTTGGAAGCCCTGGAGACACAGGAAGGAGCCTGACATCCCATTGGGCCCTCTTTAGTTCACTGGCAGGGCTCACAGCTACTTGGAAGGTCAGCTGATAGTATCAGGATGGCAGGAGGGGCTGGGTGGTGCCTGCAAGTCAGTACAGTCTCTGAGGGACAGCCCACGGCCAGGGTAGGCAGCAGGTGTGTGGGTGATTCTCCTGAACAAGACACTTGGGCACCTGGGGTGCGGCCCCAGGCGTGGGGGCTGTGAGGGGTGGGGTGGGGGGAGCCATCTCCGGGGCAAAGCCTCCTACTCATGCACAAACCAGGCCCGAGACCGCTTAGCCTCCCAATTCAGAGGCATGGGGAGTGCTCAGGATGGTATCCCCAAATAAGGTGGGGACAGCACCTGGGAGCCCCAAGAGACGCAGCCGGCCTCCAGGCCCCTGTGCCCTGGGCCCCCACCTGAGCTCACGCGCCCCACACCCCCTCCCACTGCACACTCTCCAATTTGGGTCCTGCCATGGGTCCTGCCATGCACCCAGGGTCCTGCCATGCACCCAGAGTTCCAGCTCCAGCGAGCCGCCGCCATCCTGGGCCACGGGGCCTCACTGCCCACTCACAGCTGAGATGGAGCGGGGGTTTGGACTGGGAGTGCCATGTCCCCCTGGGCAGACTGGTTCCTGGGCTCTCTGTCCCTCAGAATCAAAGAATGGATCCTGACGGAAGGTGACAGAGCAAAGGTGGAGATTTATTGAAGAACAAGTACAGACGGGGGGGGGGGGGGGGGGGGGGGGGGGGGATAACCAATGAGTCCCTTTTCCTGCTGCCTATAAAGGATGCAGATCTTGGTGCCTTGATGTCCCTTCTGATTGGTCGTTATTCCCTTCTTAGACTTGTTACCATAGCAACTGGTGAGATCAAAGGTCAGACCTCACAAGGGAAATGTGAGGTTCCCCCCCCCCCTTCTTATTGTTTTCCTATTCCCTTGGGGCTTTCTTCCTCTCCTTCTGGCTGAAGGGCTTCCTTCCCTTTATTTTGTAAACATAGACCTTTTGCTGTCCCAGCTCCCTCATTCTATGGAAATGCACCTGTTGCAGTTTTTCAGCTCCCCCATTCTATGGAAATACACCTGCTGCTGCTCTACAGCCCTGTGCTTCCTCCCTCCACAGTCCCCGAATTTCTAAAATTTCCTAAACCTGTCTTTTTCATGCCCCAAAATTCCTGTTTCAGTGACACCTTCAGACCTACCACTGCTCACATTCCAGTGTCACACTCCACGTCCCCTGCTGCTCACACCCCACTGTGACCCAGTCTCCCCTTGCCCACACTGCTCTGTCACAACTGCGGAGCTAGCAAAGGCCACAACCAAAAGTGCCACCAAGAGCTGTCCTACTGGCCCTGATCCTGTGTGACATTCTAGGCTCCCCAATAACAAGCTCCGTTGAGCCGGAGCCACGCCAAGTCCCCGCGGTCACACCGCACCGCCAGCTTCTGGCCTTCCAAGGCCACATCCCACTGTGATATGCAGGGTTCCCACTGTGCACGCACATCTGCGATGAGCAGGCTTTTTCTTGTCTTAAAGATTTTTTTAATTTTTAAATTGATTTCAGAAAGGAAGGGAGAGATAGAAACATCAATGATGAGAGAGAATCATTGATCGGCTGCCTCCTGCACGCTCCCCACTGGGGACCGAGCCAGAGACCTGGGCATTTGCCCTTGATTGGAATCAAACCTGGGACCCTTCAGTCTGCAGGCCAATGCTCTATCCACTGAGCCAAACTGGCTAGGGCAATGAGCAGACTTTCAGTACTGATATTCCAGTGGGACACCTCAAAAACCCAAGCCCAGTCCACTTGGCCCCCCTCGGCCACTTACTGCTCTCACACTCCTGTGTCCCAAGATGACGCTTACTGCCCACACTCTCCTATGGCATACCAGGGTCTCAGTGTCCTCAGCCTCCCTGACACCTTCCCGTCTCCCACAGGCAGTGTGGTATTCTGAACCCACATCCCAATACCCACCTGACAGCGTGACAACGCACGCCTCCCGTGGCCACACTGGGCACCCAGGGACCGAAAGGCCAGCACTACCGTGGGACCCTCCAGAGCTGGGGTGTTCTCACTCCACTGCTTGCTGCTGGGCTCGCAGCCCAGGTCCCTGGTGACGCCCCAGGGATTTCATTGTCCTCCCTCCACTGAAACATAGTGGCAACCATACTTTGGTAAAAACCGCTGTTTGAATTTTAACCCTTCTAGTTTGGCTCTTGCACCTGATTAAACAAGGGGAGCGGGGGGGGGGGGGGGGGGGGAGGAAGCTATTTACCTTAGCTTTCAGGTGGAGACTTGGAGGCTAAGGCAATTTTCCCTTGCCTGGGACCAGGAGCTCAGGAGAGTAATTCCCACTGACTCAGTAACCTTCAGAGATAGAAACTGTAGATAACCTCTGAGCTCTGCTTCTGTGTTATAGGCTATTGCAGGATAGGGCCACATTCCAATGTCCAGCAGGATGTGACTAGCAATGACCCTGTGGGCTGACCCCAGTCTTTAGAATTTAGTCCTTAGGATTTAGAATTTAGAACAAAGGAAAATTCCTATGGTTTGAACCTTTAAAAGGGACTGCCTACCCCTGAAACGGTGCAGTCGTGTGGAGACCACCTGCGTGTGGTGCTCTCGCGTCTGACCTGGCCAGCTATTTCAATACATCTTTGCCTGCTTATTAATCAGTCATCAGCCTCCGGTGGTCTTATTCTGAACCCAGGGTTCCACCCCACAACATTTGGAGGTCCCCAGCGAGATACCTGAGAGAGAGGAGAGAGGGACCCCCAGGGGCAGGAGGCTCTCCCTCGGCAGGAGGAGAGAGAGACCCCCCAGAAGGGGCAGGAGGCTTGTCCTCCAAAGGAGGCTCTCCCTCCTTTCGGGGACCTTAGCCGGAGAAGCCACAAGGATTTATTGAAAAAGGGAGACCGGTCTCATAAGGTAAGGCGCCCAGGTTGAGATCTCAAAAGGGTAAGGGTCCTTGGAGGGCTGGATGCGGTTTAACCTCCAGGCTCTGGCCAGAGGACACGATGGTGTCCTCGGCCCGGGAGGACACTACGGTGTCCTCGGCCCCAGGTGTCCGGTCGGGTTGTCTTGTGTTTTGTCATGTTTGTGTCAGGCCTATTTGTTTTGTGTTTTGTGTTTTGTGTTTTGGTCTCCTTCAAAATGGGTCAATGTTTGTCTATGTCTCCGTGTTCCCCCCTCAGTGTTTTTTGAAAATTTCCAGGACTTCAAGAAACGGGCGGATGAATACAGCTCTGATGTTAATGCTTGTGATTTAACCACTCTTTTCCCCAGGTCAACGCCGGTCTGTAGGATAACTTTCCCCTCCCAGTTCCTAGAGTATTAGTCTTATTTCCTTTGTCCAACATGAGTGCCATTTCTGTTTTGCTGAAACACTGTAATGTTACTTGTTTACTGAAAAGGTATAACTACAGACATTTGTTTGATATTTTGTTTATCTGCTTAGGTATAATTATTTGTTCAGGTAAGTGTGAAAATCTGTGGAGAGAAAAAGAAAGAAAAAAAAAGAGAAAGAAAGAAACCTTTTATTTGTTTAAAGCTGAGTACTCTGACAGCTAGCAAACCGCCCTGAGTGGCCACTGGGATTCCTTTTTCCCAGGGGTGCTTTGCTTTCTATCAGAGAGGTATCAGCCCACCTAACAAGATTTATGTCTATGTTTATTGATTTAAAGGTATGAAGTTCTAATAATTGTGGTACAAAAAGTTAAAAGCAGAAACCAAATTCTAAAGTTAACTATTTACAAGAAGGAAGCTTGAGCTGGCAAAGTTGTGACAGTCGGCCCCGTCTGCCCAAGAGATAAGGACTCTGGAGACAGACCAGGCTAGGGGGGAAAAGTTTAAAAATATAAAGTCAGTCATAACTCAGTGCCGGAAGTTCCTTTGGGGTGGGACATGCAGACCTCCCTCCAGATCTGGCTGGGAAATTGGGGTCATAAAAAACCTCAGCATCCTGCACTCCCTTTGGGAGTCAGAACAGACATTCTGTTTGAAGCAAAACAGGCCAGGTTGTGTAAACTACCTGAGAAATAGCTGAGGACGGCCAGGTCTTTGTCCTGAGGGGCCAATCTGGGAGTGACAGACCAACAGTGGGAGGAGAGGGGAAAAAGAGGTATAAGAGGAGGGACTGCCCCTCCATGGGGCTCTCACCTGGGTGTTTGCTGGCTGCTGCATCAGCCAAGGTTTGAGCCCGGATTTGAATCTGCAATAAACTCTAGCATGCTTAATCAAATTGGCTCCCGTGGTTCATCTCTTGGGGACTCACTTCATAACAAAAGTCACCAAGTCTGCCCAGCAAGCTCAAAAACTAAATGAATCTTATTTCAGACACCTGCCTCCACCCAGTCTTGATCAGTGGTGGAGGAACGGTCTCAGAACTGTTTGTTTCAATTGGCCATTTAAATTTAATGTGATTAATGATTACAATACATTGTAAAATCTTTAGAAGAAAAATATTTTGAGGGCAACTTGGTCCTTGTGTGTGTGTTTCAACTCTTAAGTTATAGTTTTAAAATCAATAATATTAATGGAGACACACACAGAGGAGCTTTTCAGAAAGTTGAGGGAGTCTGATTGCAGTGTGGGGGTCACTGGTTCCCCCACGGCATGGCACCGCTAGCAAGAGGCAAGTGGCGGACTGTCAGATGAAAATGCCCTGGTTGAAGCACCGCCTTAGCCACCGCGCCCTCCCTGCCTCCGCCCACCTCCAGGGGTTGTTTTGAGTAGCTGGAGGTGGCTGCAGCGAGGAGAGAAATTCCTTTGTGACCCCCTGCACCCCAATGAGACCCCAAAGTCCCCGGTGACTGCTTGGACACTTTTCACCGTGTTCGGTTAGGGGGCTTAAAGGCGCAGTTAGAAATTCTCCCATTCCCCTTTCCAGGCTTATCAGAATCTGAGATCTTTATCTGTAGGAAGAATGTGGCAGTTTAAATTTCAAGTGGCTTGAGGCCTGGGAACAGAGTGCTGGACCTGCTCCCTCTTCCTAAATATTTTAAATATTCCTAAATATTTTTAAATATTTTCTAAATATTTTAAAATAATGGGAGATTTGAGGCATGGTTATACAGTTTTGAAGGACATAGAAAGAAAATTTAAAGACTAATGTAAAATAGTGAAAGTTTTTGTGAAGGTTGTATATGTGATGAGAAGGAGAAGCAGGGAGAGAAGGAAACAGCAGAAGTAGAGGTCTAGAGAGAAAGAGAGGGAGAGAGGGAAAGAACGAGACAGAGACTTAAGAAAGAGACTCTGGGAGTCCGAGAGGAAAGGATTTAGACAGAAACAGAAACAAAGATTGAGAGAGAAAGTGATATGGGTGTATAAGTAATATGAGTGTGTATGTGAGAAAGGGAGGGAGAGAGACATGAGCAAGAGACAGGAAGGGACAGAGATTAGAGAGGGAGAGAGACAAAAGGTGAGGCCGGAAGAGACAGAGACGGTCTGAAAGAAAGGGAGACTTAGACTCCAAGGGTTTTTTAACTTAAAGGAAGAATACTGACAGGACCGGGGCTCCTTTCAATTAAGCCCCCAAGGATAATCTTACAAGTGGAGGGCAAACTTGTTACACTGAAGCAGTCTATTCAGTCTTGACAGAGCCGATGGGACCCGTACATCAGTCCAGGGAGCCACCGGACAAACTGCCTGTTTTCCTTGGACATCAAAAAGGACTGTGGATCTAGGAAGAAACACGTACTGGAGGAACGTAGCTGCTGAACTGGACTGAAATAGAACAACGGGCCTTTGAGGAGCTAAAGAAGGCTCTCGTCTCAGCACCTGCCCTAGCCTTGCCAGATGTCACGAAGTGAGTGAAGTAAGGGGCATTGCCAAAGGGGTTCTCACTCAGACTCTACGTCCCTGGAAGAGACCTGTGGCCTATCTAAGAGACTAGACCCTGTGGCAGCGGAGTGGCCAGTGTGCCTCTGGGTAGTGGCTACCACAGCATTGCTGGTGAAGGAGGCAGATAAGCAGACTCTGGCCCAGGAGCTAGCCCTGAAAACACCCCATGCCGTTGAGGCCCTCCTTTGAGATGCTCCAGAGAGATGGATGTCAAATATCACCCAGTGCCAAGCTCTTCTCCTGGACCAGCCCTGCATCTGGTTCCATAAGACACTGGCCATCAACCCTGCCAACCTACTTCCAGATGATCCAGAGGAACCCATTCATGACCACATAGAGGTAACAGACGCAATACTGACAAATGTCCTGCCGACATCACCAGATGAGGTACTGTACACTAATGGGAGCAGTTACGTTCAGGATGGGATCTGATATACAAGGGCAGCAGTAGTCACTCTGGACCACACCATTTGGGCACAGTTCCTGAACTTTTGGCCTTAATCCAGGCCCTTTGATGGGGACACAGTGCCATCCCCTGGGAAGAAGGTTACCAACTCCAGCCAGAAGGACATTATTTTAGCCTTATTTGAGGGTATCTGACTCCCAAAAGCAGTTGAAATAGTGCACTGCAAAAGACATCAGAAAAGGAAGACAATTGAAGCCAGAGTAAATAGAGCCGCAGACCAAACTGCTAAAGAAGATGCCCAAAAACCAGTGGGGCCTTTACAAGTCTCAGTAACCCTGCCAGACCCCCACCTCTACCAAACTAGAGGAGGAATTGGCTAAACAAAAGCAAGCCATCAAAAGACCAGATGGTTGGTGGACCCTATCAATGACAGACTATTGGTCCCAGTGGCTCTAGGTTAGACGTTAGTTGCCCAGTTACACCAGGTTACCCACTTAGGTGTCACCAAGACTTCTGAACTTCTGTGAGGCAGATACAGGTAAATGCTAAGCAAGAATAGAGGGTTCCCCTAGGATTTTGGGCCCCAGCGAAATTCCCTAACATTAGAAGGTGAATTTTGCAAAGATTAAGCCACCAGCATTGAGGTACAAGTACATACTAATTTTTATAGACACCTTCTCAGGTTAGGTCAAAGCATACCCCAATAGAACAAAAACTGCCTCTATAGTAGTTAAGAAATTAGATTCGAGCTAGTCATAAAATCAGGTAACAGCTCAGCCTTTGTAGCAAGGTATCTCAAAGTATAGCTCAAGCCTTAGGACAGGCATGAGCAAGACTCTAAAAAATGTAATTAAATTTATCCTAAAAAAAAAAAAAAAGGTGAAAACTGGACCAACCTCCTGCCCTACGCCCTCTTATGGGCCAGGTGTACCCCCTATGGGATAGGTTTCCCCCCCTTTTTTTGAGATCATGTATGGTAGACCTTTCTCCATCCTTTCCAAAGGTCAAGAAGAAACTGAAAGCTGAAATTCATAACCATTCCCTTGCTCAAGTCCTTACAGGCTCTGCAGTTTACCAGAGAGCCATCCATAAGCTTGTTCCAGAAGCACTGCCAGTGCCCCCCGTGGACCCTGTACACCCCTTCCAGCCCGGATACTCTGTGTGGGTAAAGAACTTCACTGCCCAAGGATTCACCCCAACCTGAAAGGGACTGCTACACTGTTACCCTGAGCACTCCCACAGCTGTTGAAGTAGACGGCACCCAGACCTGGCTACAGCTCCTGCACAGAAAACAGCCTGAATCCTGGCAACAAGCAGACTCACTTGTGAGATCCCTAGCCTGGGCTCCACGCAGGCCAAGAGGAAACTTGATGCCTGCAGGAGGGGAATTGGACTTCAGTGAGGACAGTACTGATGTGAACTGTGGTACTAGGGGTTTCGGTAACTGTAAGAATGTTTTTGCTAACCAGGGAGAAAGTCCAGGGCTAAGTAAGACTAAATGTGCTATATGACTAGAGAACAAAAACAGAATAGAGAATGCCCTTAAAGGAAGTAGGATGAGTCAATGATTTGACTCATGCACATAAAACCAGTGGGGAATGAAATATAGTGGCAACCATACTTTGGTAAAAACTGCTGTTTGAATTTTAACCCTTCTAGTTTGGCTCTTGCACCTGATTAAACAAGGGGAGTGGGGGGAGAGAAGCTATTTACCTTAGCTTTCAGGTGGAGACTTGGAGGCTAAGGCAATTTTCCCTTGCCTGGGACCAGGAGCTCAGGAGAGTAATTCCCACTAACTCAGTAACCTTCAGAGATAGAAACTGTAGATAACCTCTGAGCTCTGCTTCTGTGTTATAGGCTATCGCAGGATAGGGCCACATTCCAATGTCCAGCAGGATGTGACTAGCAACGACCCTGTGGGCTGACCCCAGTCTTTAGAATGTAGTCTTTAAGATTTAGGATTTAGAACAAAGGAAAATTCCTGCGGTTTGAAAATTTAAAAGGGATTGCCTACCCCTGAAACAGTGCAGTTGTGTGGAGACCACCTGCATGTGGTGCTCTCGCGTCTGACCTGGCCAGCTATTTCAATACATCTTTGCCTGCTTTTTAATCAATCATCAGCCTCCGGTGGTCTTATTCTGAACCCAGGGTTCCACCCCACAACATCCACCAGGACTCCCAGCCTTTCCATTCCTCCTCTTCCCCCCCCCCCCCCCTCCGGCGCTGGCACTGTACACCCCAGGGGGACACCCATGGCTCCGGGCACACGCACACAGCGCTTATACTGAGCCTTTGCTGTCCTCAGTCCTTTGTGGGAAGTCCTGGGCCCGCATGAGCGACAACTGTCAGTGAGCCCCTTCGTTCCACCTTCTCACTATGATCCCTCCAGGCTCCCACACCTTACAGTGCCCCCTGAGGTCCCAGGTGCTTCCTACTCCACAGGGACAGCTCAGGGCTGCCACAGGCCACACGCCAATGAGAAATTCCAGCTTCCTCACCTGCCCTGTGACACCTTCACAACCTCCACTGACAACACACCACTGACACTGCACGTCTCCCACTGCCCACCCTCCAGTGTGCCACCCAGGACCTCCACCACCAGCAGAGCCCGGGACACCTGGGATGCAGGCCACATTCCCCAGGGAGACCAGACCCTCTGAGAGGGCAGGGCGGGGCTAGGATAAAACTCCTGACTCCACTGTGGGGCAGGGCAGAGTTATCCTCCATTAACTGGACCCTAGCCCAATCAGGGTCAGCCAAAGCAGTGACATCACCACCGGAGTAAAACCCCAGGGCTTGGTGAAATTCGCTCTCTCTTCAGCCATGCTGCCGGCATGAGTGGGACAGAGCCCATGCTAGCATGGAAGAGCCTCTTGTTTATTGCATTGGACTCCCTGGTGGTCCTTGGGGATCACGAAGTCTGTGCGTAACACTCTCCACCAGCCTCACGCTACTGTGAGCCCTGCAGCTTCTCACTGTCCAGGACCCCACTGACTCCCCAGGGTGCTTGCTGCCACACCCACTCCTGCTGCTTCCCCTCTGCTGTTACACCAAGGTCCCCACCGTGCGGATCCCTTCTGTGCTGTCCATCCTCACTGGGGAATATTACCTTTGTTCCCTTCAGAGACCGTGAAGGTGGAGGACAGAAGGGGGAGGAAGACTGTGAGAGACAAACGTCAATGTGACAGAGGCACATCAACTGTTTGCCCAAGGCGCACAGCCCGACCAGGGTTTGGTGCAAACCCACAACCCAGGTGCATGCCCTGGACACAGGCCACATTCCAATGAGAAATTGCAGCTTCCTCAGGACACTTTGGTGTCAGGCCGACAGTGACCACTGAGCCACACTACCCGTGGCCAGGATCCATTTTTGAACCCACGAACTTTAACTTCCAATATTGACTATAGCTCTCCCAGTATACCTGCAACTCACCATGCCATTTAACCTGAGGGCTGTCACTGGGACACCCACTCCTCCCCATGCCCACGCTCCACTCTCAAACCAAAGGTTCCAACTGCCCACTCTCCAGGACAAAATCAGATTCCAGGCACAAAGCTCCATGGTGACACTCCAGAGACCACGATGCCCACACCCCACAGTGACACCCTCGGGTCCTCGCTGCCCACATTCCCCTCTGGCACCCGAGTATTTCACTGCCAGCACATGACAGTGCTAGCCCAGGCACACACTGGCAGCCTTCCACACTGACATGCACAGTGCTCCCCCTGCAGACACAGCACAGTGACACCAGAGGTCTCCCACTCTCCACCCTGCTCTGTGATAACTCAGAGCTCCCACGGGCCAGTCTCCTGTGAAACACAGGAGCCCCAGCACCCACAATCACGTCTGACATTCTAGGGCTCTGCCTTTCCGCACACCATTCTGCACTGTCTCCCACCGCCTTGTGCCACTTCCAATCTGATGGGATCTCAGTGTCCACTGTCCCACCACTGGGTCCTACACACAGACACACTCAGAGACATTCCAGGCTCACACTGCCAACACTCCAGAGTGACACTTCTTTGCAAATCTGCTTGGACACCTTGGGAGACGAAATGCCCCAATCAATGCCACTGTGACTCTCGATGGTTCCTCAGACTCATCCTTAAACAACATCCCCCATGGCTGTCAATGGATTCACTCTTCTCTGAGGCCTCCAAGTAGCCCATAGCCCACATTCCAATCTTGTATCCTTGGCTGCCACTCCCCACAACCACTGTGACCTGCTGGGAAGCCCTGACTGGTGGAAGGACCGCTATTCACTGCCTCAGGGCCACTCGCTGCCCTTCCCTCCGTCCAGGCACCGATGCAGAAAGCAGCTGCAACTGGGCCCATCTGCTTGGGTTTGCGCTGTTTTTCTTTCTGGAACTCAACCATGCTCACACCAAACACGTACTCCCTGCCCCTTTTTGTGCTACTTGAAATCATGAGCACTTCTCTCCTGGAAGGTTTGACATATGATTTTATTCGCATCAGATTTTTCACATCCTGGGTAGGCAGCAGCCTTTGCCCCCTTGTATTGGGTCTGTCACCTTTGGAATGTTCTTGTGCAGTGCTTCGCCTCAGCTCTGCCTGGCTCTCTCCCACCGTCTATTGCCGTTCAGATCTCTAGAACAGTCTCCATCTTTGATTATCAGGGATTGCTCTCTGAGTATGGGAACTGTGTCCCCAGGCTCTGTCATTCCTTCTACTGTTCCTTCAGCCATAGCTCACCTCCTTTCCAACATCTGTTTGCAGGCATTTCTGCCATCATGCCACAGGGGGACCGGTCAGTCTAAACCACTGGCAGACAAGTGCAGGAGTATTCCTGGGCTTTGGCTTGAGTGGCCCTGTGCCCAGCATGCACTTGGCCCTTGCTGAGGGTTTGTCAAAGCCAACCTGTGGCCACATGGCCTGTTCTTCATGGCTGGGATGTGCATCACCAGAGCTAGTCTTTGTGCTACTTGAAATCATGAGCGCTTCTCTCCTGGAAGGTTTGACATATGATTCCATTCTCATCAGATTTTTCACATCCTGTGTAGGCAGCAGCCTTTGCCCTCTTGTATTGGGTCTGTCACCGTCAGAAATTCTGCTATGGCCTCTCAGGGGCTGTGTTAATGGCTCCCTTCTCTGAACCTCCCACAGAGTGTGGAAGGGAAATTTGGCAAGTGCTTTCATAAACAACTTCTCTGCTGAAGTGAGAGGAAGCATCTGAGTGGTCTGTTTCTAGAGAAATCTCTTAGAGCTGTGGTCAGCAAACTGTGGCTCACGAGCCACATGGGGCTCTTTGGCTCTTTGGCTCTTCCACAAAATACCACGACCTGGGCAAGTCTATTTTGAAGAAGTGGTGTTAGAAATTTTAGTTTAAAAAATTTGGCTCTCAAAAGAAATTTCCATTATTGTACTGTTGATATTTGGCTCAGTTGACTGATGAGTTTGCCAACCACTGTCAGAGAATCCAGTGCCTGCCAGGTTTCAGCCCACCTTCCCATCTGAGCACCTGTGGGTAAACTGCCAGTGGCCCTCCCTCAGGAAGGGGTGGGGCATTGGGGCCACTCTTTCCTCTTGGCACAGAGCACTATGCAGCTTGTGTTGAGATTTTATACCTTCAAAACCATTTAGGGACAAAATGATAGGCCCGGACTCTGAAAATTTTGTAAGAAAATGTCCAGGAGAAGGAATGTCCTGGCTATACTTATTGGTGATTTTGCATGAGATCGATGCCCAACCAGTGAGGGAACTGTGCAGCATGACAACCCACTCTGGGCACCTGTGAAGGCCAATGGGTAGCAAAGCCTTCACAATGCCCAGATATGAAAGGAGGTACTGACTCATGCCTCCGGCCATTGTCTTGCAACAATAGTCAGGGACAGGAAAGAAACATCAGTGGGTAACCCTTCAGGGTGACATTGGGGCAGAATGTTGTTGGGTAGTTCTCCCACAAGGCAAAAACATACCCAGATACGTGTCTCAGATACTGTCCCTCATAGTGAAGCTTCCAGGTGAGGGTCTCCTTCTTCAAAATAATAAAGTGGCACATTGTACATTTCCTCCTGTTTGGGATGTAAAACCACAAACAAAACACACAAACAATCAATCTCCTGCATACAGTTGAAAAATGGTGGTTAGAAAGAGAATGCTAAAGAGACTGCTGTAAAAAAGAAGACATAGGAAGGGAAGAAGGAACACAGGCATAAAGAATAAAAATGGCAACCAACAAGTACCTATCAATAATAACTTTAAAATAAACAAGTAGACTGTCAAATTACAGCAGGTAGGGTAGGGAGATCTGGGGGAGATAATAGATCAAAGGACTTGTATACATGCATATAAGTACAACCAATGGACACAAAACTCTGGGGATGGGGGGTATGTTTGGGAGGGGGGAGCAATGTTAAATTATGTACACAGATAATAAGTGAATAAAAAAATGGGGGGAAAATAACTTTAAAATATATATTTTATTGATTTTTTACAGAGAGGATGGAGAGGGATAGAAAGCTAGAAACATCGACCAGCTGCTTCCTGCACATCCCCTACTGGGGATGCACCCGCAATCAATGTACATGCCCTTGACCAGAATCGAACCTGGGAACCTTCAGTCCACAGACGGACACTCTATCCACTGAGCCAAACCGGTTTCGGCAATAACAACTTTAAATGTAAATAGATTGCATGCCCCAAGCAAAAGACATTGGGTAGCTGAATGGATAAGAAAACTGCTCTCTACAGGAGACCCTCCTCAAAACAAAGGAGTCAGAGGAAAAAGGAGACACATGTAAAACTTTAGACAATAAAAAATCCTATCTAATAAAAGAGTAATGTGCAAATTAACCATCACTCTGCTACACCCACAAGCCATGCCCAACATCCAATCAGGAGTGAGTATGCAAATTAACCCAACCAAGATGGCTGCAGCCACAGTGCAAGCAGAAAACTTGGGTTTCCCTAGCAATGGAGGAAGCCACGCTTTCTGCACACCCTGGCCAGCCGAGGCCTCCACTCAAGGCTACAAAGTTCCAATTATAGAAGATAAATAAATCCCAGATACCAGGGCCTCCGTTTGGGTCACCAGAGGGTGTTGCCAGCCTGCAAACCACCACAGGCCCCTCACCCAGGCTGCTCCATGCCCCAAGGGAACCCCCACCCTGATCCAGGACACCCTCAGGGCAAACCAGCTGGCCCCCACCCATGCACCAGGCCTCTATTCTATCTAATAAAAGAGTAATATGCAGACTGACCATCACTCCAACACACTGGCTGCCCCCATGTGGACACAGATGGCTACCACAAGATGGCCAGCAGGGGAGGGCAGTTGGGAGGGATTTGGCAAGCAGGGAAGGACAGTTGGAAGGGATCAGGCTTGCAAGGGAGGGCAGTTGGGGCAATCAAGCCTTCAGAGGAGGGCAGTTGGGGTGACCAGGCTGGCAGAGGAGTGAAGTTGGGGGCAACTGAGCCTGCAGGGAAAGGCATTTGGGGGGGGACCCAGACCTGCAGGGGAGATCCATTGAGGGGAGGACCAGGCCTGCAGGGTAGGGTAGTTAAGGGTGACCAGGCCTGCAGGATAGGCAGTTAGGGGTGAACAGGCCGGCAGAGGAGGGCAGTTAGGGGCAAACAGACTGGCAGGGAAGCAGTTAAGCATCAATCAGGCTGGCAGTGGAGTGGTTAGGGGGTGATCAGGCTGGCAGGCAGAAGCAGTTAGGGGCAATCAGGAAGGTAGGCAGGCGAGCAGTTGGGAGCCAGCAGTCCTGGATTGTGAGAGGGATCTCTCAGGCCTAAATTGGCAGTCAGATATCCCTCAAGGGGTTCTAGATTGGAGAGGGTGCAGGCTGGGCTGAGGGACATCCCCCTCTGTGCACAAATTTTATGCACCAGGCCTCTAGTATAATAATAATAAAATGTATTTATTTATTTTTTTAAAAAAGAAAGAGAAACTAAAAACAAAACAAAACTAAACTAAAAACAAAAACAACAACAACAACAACAACAAAAACCTCAATCCCATTTACCATTGCAACAAAAATATTAAGATACTTCGGAATACACTCAACCAAGAAGGTAAAAAACCTATACTCTGAACACTACAGAACATTGAAAAAGTCTGGAGAGGAAGATTTAAACAAGTGGAAATATATACCATATTCATGGGTTGGTAGAACCCAAATCATTAATACTACCTAAAGCAACCTATAGATTCAATGCAATCCCTATTAAAACCACCAATGGCACATTTCACAGATCTAGAACAAACACTCTAAAAATATAAACAGAATTAAAAAAAAAAACAAAAAACAAATAGCCACAGCAATCTTGAGAGAAGAACAAAGTTGTAAGAAAGACATTACCACATATAAAGTTATACTACAAAGTGACTCTGCTCAAAACAGCCTGGTACTGGTGCAAGAACAGGCATATAGACCAATGGAACAGGACAGAGATGCCAGAAATAGACCTAGTCATTATGCTCAATTAATATTTGACAAAGAAGTCAAGAGCATACAAAGGAGTAAAGACATTATCTTTTTGAGAAAACTGGACAAGTTTATGCCAAAAAACAAAACTAGACCCCCAACTTATACCATACATAGGAATAAACTTAAAATGGATAAAATACTTAAAAGTATGTCGTGAAACTATAAAAAGTCTAGAAGAAATGATAGGCAACGAAATCTCAGACATCTCTCCTGGCAATATGTTTATGGATACATCTCCTTTAGGACAAAGGATACTAAGGAGAGAATAAATGGGACTACATCAAAGAAAAGGCTGCACAGCAAAAGAAACCATTAACAAAATGAAAAAGGACCTCACTGCATTGGAGATATTTGCCAATGATACATCTGATAAAAGGTCAATTTCCAAAATATATAAGGAACTCATATAATTTAACATAAGGAAGACAAACAATCCAAGTAAAAAATGGGTAAAGGACCTAAATAGGCACTTCTTCAAAGTGGACATCCAGCAGGCCAAGAAACAGGTGAAAAATGCTCAAAGTCACTGATTATCCAAGAGATGCAAGTTAAAACAACAATGAGGTATCATACTTATACCAGTCAGAATGATCACCACCAATCGCTCAACAAATGACAAGTGCTGGTGAGGTTGTGGAGAAAATGGAACCACTGCACATTGCTGGTGGGAATGCAGACTGGTGCAGCCACTGTGAAAAACAGTATGGAGTTTCCTCAAAAATTTAAATATGGAATTGCCATATGATCCAGTGGTCCTACTTCTAGGAACATATTCTAAAAAAAACAAAACACCATTAAGAAAGAATGTATGCTCCCCTATGTTCATAGCAGCACAATTTACAATAGCTAAGATCTAGAAACAACCTAAGTGCCCATTAGTAGTTGAGTGGATAAAAAAGCAGTGGTACATTTATACCATGGAATATGATGCAGTAGAAAAAAAAAAAAATCTCTTATCCTTTGAAACAGCATGGAGGGACCTGGAGAGTATCATGCTAAGTGAAATAAGTCAGTCAGAGAAAGCCAAGTATTACATGGTCTCACTTAAATGTAACAAAATAAACTGATGAATGGAATTGATCCAGAGAAATGGAAACATGGGACACAGTGCAGAATCTCAGAGGGAAGGCAGGGGAGGGTGGGTTGGTGGGAGGGAGTAAACCAAAGACCTGTATGCATATATGCATAACCTATGGACACAAACAATAGGGTGGTGAAGACCCGGGACAAGGGGCAGGGTGAAAAAACAAAGAATAAAAAAGCTGACATCTGTAATACTTTCAACAATAAAGATAAATTACAAAAACAATACACAAATTCTTATCCCAGACTCCCACCAGGAAGGGCAATTTCTAAATACTAGATTACAGCATCACTAGATGAAGGAGTGAGGTCTGCTGTGGCAACCCAATGGGTTTCCTGGTTCTAATTTCCATGTCAGTGTTGAAGAGACAGAAGATCTGAAAAACTTGAGTGGCTCCAAGCACCGGATGTGGATTTGCTGTGTATCATCACTTGAGATGGCCTACTTAATTCATATCCAAGACTCCAGATTCTGCTCGAAGACATTCAGAACATGAGTCATTTATTTTTCTCAATGGCTCAAAGTCAGTTGTGAGATACAGTATAAATATTCCAGGTAGACTTTTAATCTACATTGGAGGAAACTACAATAGAATAAGTAAAAATTTGTCACGGACTGGAAAAATGTGCAAGAGGAAGCACAAGAGCAATAATGGCGCTTACCTACATTGTGGCTGCTGACAAATTGATTAGACTTAGATGGACCCTAAAGGTGAAGGTCAAAGTGTGATCCATTTTATACTCCTGTATGAAATACAGAAGTTCTATATTTTATAAAAGCAGAAATGTATGGAATAAGTGTGGAAACAATTACTGGTGGTGGGAAAAGTTCAAAGAAACATACATTTAGATGAGAAGGAATTCATTAATTTGGGCCCACCAGATGGATTGTGTAATCTCATATTCAGCTTGCAACATTACCTAAAGCTATGAATATTTATTGGGATGGTTGGCTGAAAAATGCAATGATGGACCAAAAATGTGACATAGCAATGCCTACTCTCTTGTTTTAATGTAGAAGAAGTAGTTCAAGCTTAGGGAGGCGGGACTGTTTGAATGGATGGGTCATAGGAGCCCTATTCCGCACTCGGTGAATGTCCACATGGTATGACTTGCACCAACACATTGAGAAATCTGTTGAGGAGGGGGAACAGTGAGTTCTATGTGCTGCATGATGGGGCAGTTCACATTATCACTCATTTTGCTTGAAAGACAAAGGATCAAATATGCAAGTATTTACTGATTCATGGCTCTGGCCAGTATTTCCCACAATGGCGAGGGACATAAAAGAAACATGAATGGAAAATTCTTCACGTTGAAATTTGGGCAGAGGTATGTGTACAGTTTCCACTCCATGGGCAAAAATATACAAAGATTTGTGTCTTTTATGCTATTTATCACAGTATAGCTTCAACGTAATTAAGGATTTAATTACTCAAAAGATTACAATGTCTTATTTTCTCTCTTTGAAAATTAAAAACAACAATCTGTGACATACCAATGAAATCATGGCGGTCACCAAAGGGGGAAAAAGGTTGATATATGTCTCCTCAGCTGGACCATAGTTGGTAATTTCAGGTGAATGCTCTCAAATTTAGTGGTATTTCGGTCTAGCCCTGGGACGCAGTGCACGACAGGTCTGCATGCTAGGCCGCCAGTTTCCAGAGTGGGGAGAGCTCTGCCTCCGCTTCCCCTGTTTCCTTCTCCTGCCTACTGTCACTCAGAGGAAGTCTCCGGGCCTTTCCCCACGCTGGTTTCCTCCAGGTTCGCTCTACTGATTATGGGAGCTTAGTCCCCTGCTCTGTCACTCCTACTGCTTCCCACACCCACGGCTCGACTACCACACCGTCATTTGTGTTTTGGGCATTTTCACCATCCTTATTGCAGAGTGGGACTGGTAGCACACTGTTCAGAAAAAATTGTAAGCAAGTTTTGTCTTTTTGAGCCTGGACCTGCTGACAGCAGGAAGCACAGTCACCAGCTTCAAGGGAGCTGGCTAGTCATGGCCTTGTGTCCAGGCTTCAGATATCTTGAGCTTTAATTTTATTTCTTGGCAGAGAAGGGTGTTTAGTGTTTAGTTCTAAGCTTTAAAAAGAAATCTGCTATCATTGCTATTTATTCTGGAGCAAAGACTATGATGAAAATAAAATAAAAGGAAGTCCAGAGACCAATAGGGAAGGGCAGTTGGGTGGGAACCCAGGCTAAACAAGAAAACCTGTCACTATTCAACAGGCAGCATGACATCATTTAAACTTAGGCGAGCCTGCTAGGTTGAGAACCGCGGCTGTAGAGCCTAAGACCATCAGAAACACAGATATTTACATTACGATTCCTAAAGGTAGCAAAATTACAGTTATGAAGAAGCAACAAAAATAATTTTATCTGGAATCCAAGATGGCTGCACCCAGATAAACACCTAGCAGCAGCCGCACACAACAATTTCAATAAAATACAACTAAAATATAAAATGGACATTACCCAGAACTACAGGAAAGTCGACTGACTGGAAATTCTACAGCGAGAAGTAATCAGAAAACCAGAAGGAAGCGCAGAGGAGTTGTAAAAGCCTAAGGTACGGAGACATGCCGCGCTTGCAGAGAGGACGGAGCCGGAGAGGAGGGAGGCTGAGTGCCTGGCGGGCGTTCCCTACCAGGAAGGAGATAAACGCTCTGACTGTGCTGGGCCCCACTTCCGACTGCTCTGAACCCCAGTTCTAGGCCAGATCCTGGGGACCCAGGCTCATACATAGGGAGCTGGGCTGCGAGGCGGAACCCTGGGGGAGCAGCGAAAGGAGGTCCCAGAGGCGCGCACATTGCACACAGAGAAGGGACGGCCGGCTGTGCCGCGGAATTGCCCTGGCAGGAAGGAGACCGGGGCTCCAGACTGCTCTGAGCACCACCTCCAATCCAACTTCCAACTGAATTGAACCCCAATACTGGGCACATTGGGGGAGAGCATAGACTGTTTGGTAGCAGACGAAAATCGAGGACGCCTTTCTCTCAGAGGCACTTGCAGTGAGTACTGAAGGACCCTGGAGCCACATAGGATGGGGCTGACGGAAGCTAAGGCTGTAGGCTCCATCCTGAAACCCCGCCCCATCTGTAGCTGCGAAATGCGACAACAAAATAGATCACAAACGAAAGAAATGGAGGACAAAAGGCAACTGGATATAGAGTTCAAATCTACGCTTATAATGTTTTTCAAGAATTTCCTAGAAAAGATCGATAAGACCTATGTGTATATGAAAAGAGATCAACTAGAATTAATAAGGAATCAACAAGAAATGATAAGGGATCAACAAGAAATGACAAGGGATCAACAAGAAATGATAAGGGATCAACAAGAAATAAAGAATACATTCTCTGAGATAAAAAATATTATACAGAGTCCTAAAAACAGAATGGAAGATCGCAAGAATCAAGTCAAAGATTTGGAACATAAAGAGCCAGAAGACACTCCTCCACAGAAGCTAGAAGGCAAAAGAATCCAGAAAATTGAAGATAATGTAAGAAACCTCTGGGACAACTTCAAACGAACCAACATCAGAATTATGGGGGTCACAGAAGATGACAGAGAGCAAGATATCGAAAACATACTGAAAGAAATAGTGACAGAAAACTTCCCCCACCTGGTGAAAGAATTAGACTTACAAGTCCAGGAAGCGCACAGAATTCCAAATAAAAGGAATCCAAAGAGGACCACACCAAGACAAATCATAATTAAAATTCCAAGAGCAAAAGACAAAGAGAGAATATTAAAAGCAGCAAGAGCAAAGAAGGTAGTTACCTATAAAGGAGCACCCATACGATTGTCAGCTGACTTCTCAACAGAAACCATGCAGGCCAGATGGGAATGGCAAGAAATATTCAAGATGATGAATAGTAAGAACCTACAGCCAAAGATAATCTATCCAGCAAAGCTATCACTCAGAATCGAAGGTCAGATAAAGAACTTCACTAATAAAAAAAAAAGCTAAAGGAGTTCATCAACACCAAACCAGAATTATATGAATTGCTGAAGGGGGTTCTTTCAGAAGAGAAAGTAAATAAAGATAAAAATTATGAACAACAAATACGTAACTATCAACAAGTGAATCTAAAAACCAAGGAAATTTAAAAAAAATCTGATGAACAATATTAACTGTTGAATATAATAGAATCAGAGGTATGGAAGGGGAGTGAACTGACGATTCTTGGGGAAAAGGGGAGAGGGGGATGTGGGAAGAGACTGAACATAAACTGTGCACCTATGGATGAGGACAATGGGGTTTGGGGAAAGGGCAGAGGGTGGGGTGGGAACCTGGTGGAGGAGAGCAATGGTGGTGGGGGGGGGAAGGAACATTTGTAATAAATAATATGAACAATAAAAACTTATTTAATAAAAAAATAATAATTTTATCATTGGGGGTCCACAACATGAGGGACTGTATTAAAGGGTCACAGCATTAGAAAGGTTGAGAACTACTGCTCTAAAGACTGATGCTGGCTTTGGAGTCTAGCCTAGCCTTGGACCCTCTGAGTCAAGCCTCAGATCCTTAGAGAACTGAGTCTTGTTCAAAGAGTGGAGCTTCGCCTTGAAGAGTTCAGCCTCTCCCTGAGAGAGTATGAGTGAAGCTCACAGGAAGGCCCGGGGACCCTCTCTGAGAGAGTCAGAGTAAGGCACAGGACCGCCTGGGAACACAGCAGGGGCCTCTCTCTCAGAGTGTCAGAGCAAGGCCCATGCCCAAAGCAGCCTTAGCCCGGGGCCTCTCTCTTGGAGAGTTTGAGTGAAGCAAGAAGTAACCCTAGAAGCCAAGCTCCATAGAGATCCTGGCTCCCCAGAGAACTGGGGGAGGAGCCATTTCCAGTCTCTGGTTGAGGTCCATATGGGGCTGTAATTGCACCTGAGATAACTCTCTGAGTGGTCACAGAGTTATCTCAGGTGCAAAGAATGCTTAACCTTGGGCTGCCAAGTTACCATGCAACCTGAACTATGCATAATGACCTGGGTGCAATGTTCACCATGGGGTCACAAAGAGGTCATGCACAGGGAGACAACATCAACTTAAAGTAGCCCACACAAGAGCGAGCCTGGAAGGATCAAAGCAGTTATATAGAGGTGGTCCAAATTCCCACCAGTCCTACTGCCAACAATTAATCTCTTAGCCTAGACCTGTGGCCTCGTGGAAGGCTCCATCTGATCTTTTGGCAGAGGAAGGAACGTCAAGGCCTGGGTACCAATGATTGTGCATGAATTGGATGACCCACCAGAAAGTGCACTGCTGCCGTACTGCTAACCCTCTCTGGACATTCGTGAAGGATCGTGGGTAATGAAACATTCACAATGGGCAGATTTGGGGCTACTCATCTCCACATTCACTTTGCAGGGATGTCAAATGACCAGATGTGTAAGGAGATAATGATTCATGGTGCTGGGCATTATCTTGCCATAATAGTCAGGGACATGAAAGAAACATAATTGGAGATCTTTCAGTATAACACAGAACATAAATTTGTTGGACAGTTCTCACTCAATTTGCAAAAATATACAAGGATATTTGTGTCTCATATACTGTTCCTCACAGTGAATTCTGGTTGAGGATTTTATTAATCAAGAAGATAAAGTGTCACATTCTATTTTGTCCCAACTGTGGAGTCTAAAACTATGCACAAAAGAAACAAATGAACAAAATCTCCTTTATGCAGACAAAATTATGGTAAAGGAAAAGGATGGTCTTGAAGAAGACAGAGGAGACCACACTTTCCTGTTGAGCACTAATGCATTGTGCTATGTTGTACCATAAAGTTGCACAACTGAAATTTTACCCCCCAAATTTTAAAAATGAAATAATATTTAAAGCAACTCTCTTAGTCCCACATGTGCTCAAGAAAAGAAGAGAAATCTCTTTTGGGTTGTGAATAATATAAATATATTCTGGTTGCCAACACTGTTCAACAAGGTTCAGTTGAGTCAGCTGTTGAGACTGGGCAGTAGAAGGTGTGCTGCAGGGCATCAGCCATCAGACAATTATGGATGAATCATGTCTAAGAAAAGGAGAATCCGATGGAAGATATTAAGAACATGAATAGATTATTCTCTTCCAATGGTTTAACCAAAGGTGAAAAAATTGGAAAGATTCCTGGTAGAGTTGTATGACGGAACCCAGAATAATTCCTGATTTGTCACACAGACTTGGAAGATGCGCAAAAAAAAAAAAAAAAGGAAACACACAAGATGTGATGGTGGCAGGGAGCTCTCTGGCTGCTGGCTGCTGTTGCTGGCTTGAACAGACACAACCCTCAGTAGGACCCTCAATGTGAAGGACAACATGTGGCCCTGAGGAAGTGTGCTGCTCCTGGGAAGAACTGCATGAGCACAGTGATTCACAAGCAGAAAGTATGGACTATGTGTGTAAATAATTAATGTTGGGGAACAGTGTTCAAAAAAACAGAGATTTGGAAGAGAGGGAATGTACTGATTTGGGCCGCCAGACAGAGATCCTGCATTCAGATGTGCAGTGGGTGATTAGAAAAGGCTCTAAAAGTTTACTGGGATGATTGACTGTCAAATGCATGCAGTGACGGGCCTGATAAATGTGACAGGAAAGTACCCACTGTCTCTTGTTTTAATAAAGAAGAAGCAGTTCAAAAGCTTACGAGGCAGCAGGGTTAGAGTGAGGCCTAGCCCACACTCTGTGCATGCCCCCCGTGCTAGCCTCCCCCCAGGACACTGAGTGGGAACTGCACATTTGAAGAGCCGGGTGAAGTCTCTTCTCTGAAGGCCAGACGCTGGAGACCGAAGCCTCTCCATGGGAAAATCTACAAAGAACGGAGTCCGTGGGTACCCAGGAGGCACAGGCCAAAGGGCCTTATACAGCCACCAAACTCACAGTAGATCTGATCACAGTAAAACCCTGCAGGTCAAAGCAGCTTCAAGGAGGCAGACTGGCACCCACTACGGTGCTGGCTAGTGAATGGTGTTCCCAGAACTGTGGACAGCCAGCACAATGCTTTCTTCCTTGATCTACCTCAGCAGAAGTCCTAGGTGAAGTAGTAAGGTTAGCCAGGAGCTAAGGGAACTGCCTGAAGCTAGGCGAATGGTTAATGGAGAGCTGTGCCACAGACCTGGATGAAGAGAAGAGGTTTGTGCCACCAGGAAAGTTTTGAAAGATGCAGGAAGTGCCAACAGCAGCACATCCTCATTCACCTTTTGATTTTGCTTGGGCAAAAGGAGAGGGGAAGAAGAAAAAAAAAAAGGACGAGGAGAGAAGAAGAAGAGTGGAAAGGGAGGAGCAAGTGGAGGAGGAGGAATAGAAGGAGTAGGAGGAGAAGACAGACAAAGCGTAGAAAAATAAATAGAAGTAACCACCTAGAAAATGGCTGTTCAGTCACTCAGACTATAGCTACAGGGCCCCGCTGCTGCTGCTGGACCCATGCGGTTACTTTGCCTGAGTGACTTCAAAGTCCACGTCACCTGGTACCGTACACACCTACCGCTCAGGCAGCACCTCCCCTGTGTTTCATGGTTCAATCTAAGCTGCCTTCCCTCCGCTGGCAAAACCGGCCTATTTCCTCCTTATCTCACCTCGGGGTGAGTCAGCTCCAGAGGTTCATGCCCTTTGCAGAGGTCCTGACTGCAGTTTCCATCCACACATGTACTTCCTGTTGGTCCGTTACATAGATGCTCTTAGGCTCACTGGACCTAGTGAGTGGGAACCATCCTACTCTAGATTTGATACACTTTTAGAGTCAGAAGTTGAGAAAAAATCTGACTAAAATTCAGAAATTCTCTTAGTGAAATGGTTTTGTGTCTAGTGTATTCAGCAGGAGAAGTAACTGTTTTGCGGTAAAAAATTATGGCTGCCATCCGGCCCCCCGCCCCACTCCCGAGAAAAAGGGGGAGGACCAGCACCCAGTGGCCTCTGGATTTCAGAGTCAGTAGATCCCTCAGGTCCAGACTGCTGTGCAAACTGCTCTGTGACCTGGTTCATGCACCACAGTAGACGCGATGGTCCTCTGAGCATACCTAGCAGATAGCGATTCTGGTGGGGCCTTAGGAAGGCCTGTGGGTGGAATACAGTATAAAAGCTCAAACTTTCAAACCCAGGTGTCGTTATTATCAACAAACAACTCTCTTTTTTACTTCTTTTTAAAAAATATATATTTTTATTGATTTTTTATAGAGAGGAATTGAGAGGGATAGAGAGTTAGAAACATCGAGGAGAGAGAATCATTGGTCAGTTGCCTTTTGCACACCCCCTACTGGGGATGTGCCTGCAACCAAGGTACATGCCCTTGACCAGAATCGAACCTGGGACCTTTCAGTCTGCAGTCTGACGCTCTATCCACTGAGCCAAACCGGTTTTGGCACAACTATTGTCTTTTGAGGAGCAACTTTTGTCCTTCTTTGAGGCAAACTTGGCAAAAAAGTTTTTCCACCCAGTGAACCAGCATTTAAGAGTTCCCGCCTTTGTCACTTAGGGTCCAGACTGAGGAAGGTAAGGAAGACAATAGCACAGGGCAGCAGAGTCCCTCCACGATGTTCCCACCTTCTGAGCCTCAGAGAAACAGCAGGAACTGAGTCAGAACCTGGCAAACCAGAGCCTCACCTTGCATTGTGCTGTGCAGTGCCATGGAGAACTAACCCCAGATGTCAAGGTCCACATGTATCTTTGAGGAGGCTAAAAGCGCTAATTCCAATGTAAGCCTCATATTTAGAGGCTAGTGACCTGAATCCTAGTCAGCAAGCTCAGTGTGCATTCCTGATACCCTATAATTAATCCCTCTCTCCTTCCCAGATACTGGTCTTGCAGAACCAGTCTCAGAGGCCATTGGACTGGGGACAGTGCACTGCCCCGGAGGGAGGGAGGGCTATTAACTCTGACGCCAGGGCAGACCATCAGATATGGCCTGAGGACCCCCAACACCTGGGGGCCTTCTTGCAAAGCCCACGAAAAGGACCGGAAGCATAATCCATGTTTGTGGGACAAAGATCACAAGGAGGGGGTATAAGGGAGGGCCCCATGCGAGCTCCTTCACTCAGATTCGGGAGGCTGTTCCCTGAGTCCGACGGCGTATTAAACAGCGTCCCTCCTACTTCCTCAGAAGTGTCCTGGTCTTCTTGGTCTTCTGCAACATCTAGACCCTTCGGGGGCCTGTAAAGGTCAAGGGAAATGTTCCCTCGCTCAGTTCTATGAGCACCACATGATGGTTTCCAAACGCCCTTCAGCCCGAAGTCACCCTGGTATAAAAGGCAAACAGGCAGGGATGGGCCTGTCACCCCTCAAAATGCACTGAGGTTTGTCTCAAAGGGTTTATTTGGTTTCAAAGAGGAAATGCCTAACCATGGGCCTCCAAGTAACCAGGCAACCCAGCTGCCCATTATGACCTGGTGTGATGGAACCCATGGAGCCATAAGGTTGGTGACACACAGAATGACTGCCACATCCATCTAAAGAGGTTCATAAGTGATCTCACCTGGGAGGACTCAGGAAGCTCAAGGAAGTCATGTAATGCTAGCTCGATTGTCCTCCATCCGGCTTGCAGCCTGGGTGGACTCATGAGAAACTCCTGATGACCTGTGGGAAGAGGAAGAAACCTGTATCCTGGCTTAGCGATAAGCTAGCGTGATCTCGATGACCAAGTGGAGAGCGAGCAGCTGCAGCCCAACAGCCCTGCAGACACTCCTGGAGGGCAGGGCCAGGCAACCTTCCCAGGGCCAGAGTTCCCAGCAGGTCACTATCACTCACACTGCTGAAGGACACATGAGCTGAGATGCAAGTTCACGCTGCTTCATGGCTCTGGCGAAATGTCCTATAGAGATGGGCAGAGGAGAAGCATGAGTGGGAAATATTCACATTGGAATAAGCAGAGGCGCAAGGACAGTTCTCATCAATGGGCACAATATAAGAGATTTTTGGTTAGCATCAAACTGAAGGATTTAATTGATCAAAAGATTACGGTGCGGAGAGAAGGTGGTGGAACAGGCTGCACCCCCTTCACAGCACCCCCTTCACAGCCAAACTAACAATAGAACTAAGGTGTGGGCTCTGCCCCAGTCACCCACTGAGTCCCCGCTGAGCGTGGCTGGTATCAAGGGCCGAGGGCACCGCCTGGAGGCTGGTAGGAAGCCGCAGCGTCAGGGGCCCACCAGCTCCCCGGGCTGAGTGAGAGTGAGGGGCTCTGGGTTCCCGGAGGGCCGGCTGGCTGGCGCCGGGAAGTCTGGAGCCAGTCGCCTAGAGCTGGTTGGAGAGAAAGCCCATTTCCTTGTATTCGCCCCCCCCCCCCCCCAAAGAAAAAAAAGCACAGGAGGGTTTGTTTGTTTGTTTGTTTTTGTAGCTTTCAGACAAGGCTCTGATGCAGGGAGGGCAGTGCGGGCTGGAGGCGCCTGCGGAGAGGCTGGGTGGCAGCCTTGGCAGGTGACTTGGAAAAGCAGCGGTGGGGAGCCAGTCCTGCCCCGCAGGTCACATCCCCCCACGTGGAACCGGAGCGGCCTTTTCCCCTGAGGAGCTTGCCTCCCAGAAGCCGCAGCTCACCGCCCCCAGGAGCCCTGCCAGCCATACCCGCGACAATGCGGAGCCGCGTCTAGGGGGGTGGACAGTTTCCAGGAGGGTCAGTGCCTGGATGGGCTGGGCCGTCCGCCCCACTGTCCGGGGAACCTGATGGCGTCCTCACCCCCTCCCCTCCCCTCCCGCCGGGAGCTGATAGAAACCCCAGGTCCCTGGGGGCTGCATGCGAGGCTCTCCACCCACCGAGGACAGAGTGGTATTCTGGGCCACTGGCGAGGCGCAGCTCCGCGACCTGGAAAGGTATCAGCCCGTCCCCAACAGCGGAGCAGCACCGCCCCCTCCTGGAAACCTGTGGTCCTGGCGCCCGTTTTGCCTCAATCCCCTTTAGAAACAGGCTTATCTACCTGCTTTGTTGGTTTGCTATTATTTTCATCTCTATTTGAGTTATTCATTTTCCTACTCATGTTTTTCTTTGCCTTTTCTCCTCTTACTCCTTTTTATTACTTCTCTTATTCTGGGTCTATCTGCTTTTCCCTCTATTTTCCTTTTCTATTGTTTTTTCTTCTTTTATTTTAAACCGTTTCCTTCCCATATTCCTCCAATTCTTTATTTTTATTTTCTGTATTTCCTCTCTAATCCTTCATATTTCTTTTTATTCCACCCATTTTCTATTTTTTGTGTGTTTTTTTGTTTGTTTGGTTGGTTTGTTTTTCTTTTTTGTATTTTTCCATGCTTTCTTTTCGTCTATCATTCTTGCTTTCTTTAATCGTCCCTAATTCACTCTTCTCTGGATCTACTAACGCAGAAATGTTCTAGGTGAAGTGTGCAATGGTGTCACGGAACCATAAAAACATTCGCTCAGCACATTCACCGACCCCTGGCATGAGCCAGTTTACATACCCATAATTCTCAAATAAAGGAAAGACCAGAACCTCCTGAGAAAAGACAACCAAAAGTGTATACTGTAAAAGTTACTTCATGCCTTCCCCAGTGGTCTGAAGGCCTTTTTATTTCTTTATTTTTAGCCAGGGTAGCTATCTATATGGAAGAAACAATGAACAAGATAATTCAAAGACAATGGTTCGTAACAAAAATTAATCTCAGAAACCAAAATATTACTGTGGTCCTGCACTAAATCTAGGGGCTTTAAGAGTTAGGTGACCAATGATTCTCAGCTCAGGTCCATTTTGGAGTGGGGAGATATGTTGGGACCATCCTTGGCCCCTAGTCCCAGGAGGCAAAACTGAAATGGACAAAGCAGCAGGATGAGCCCCACACTCATTGCTGATGAGTGGGGGCTACTAGGTTGAGAAAGTCAAAGCAGAAGCCTCTAGAACTGCCTGCAACTGGATAAGAAGGAAATCAAAAACCTCACCACGTTCCTGGGTGAGTGGCAGAGATTTGTGCCACGGGAAGGATTTGAATGCAGGATTGTGTCCATTGGAACACATCCTCACCAACCATTTGATTTGACTTGTGAAAATGGAGGAGAACCAGAAGGGGAAGGAGGATGAGGATCAGGAGATGGAGAGGGAGAAGAAGGAGGAGGAGGAGAAGGAATAGAAAGACTAGGAACACTACAACCTCAATTTAAAGTGCTGCATACATGATCGAATCTGGGAGGACCGACACAGTAATATAATCTGTGGTCCAATTTGCTTGAGTACCAACTTCCACACAATGAATCCACCTTTTTGCCTAGACCTGTGGACTCCTGGGAAGTGTCCTATGACCTATTGACAGAGAAAGGAAAGCTGTGGCCTGGCTCACCAATGGCTTTGCATGGTATCGATGACCAACCAGAGAGGGGCAGCTGCAGCAGACAGCCCCCTCTGGACGTCTGTGAAGGACAGTGGGCAACAAAGCCCTCCCCGTTGGCAGAGGTGGGACGCCCGCCTCCCCACTCACTGTGCGTGGCTGGCAATGTCCAGCTGTGGACGGATGCTGCCTCAGGGCCCTGCCTAGGGTTTGCAGCATCAGGCGGAGGCGCTGAGGGGCATGATGAGGAGGCCCTCCACAAGCTCTCTGGGCAGAAGTTCACTGGACGTTCTCCCTCAGTGGTCAGAAATATTCAAAGATGTTTGTGTCTCCTGTAATGCTCACCAAAGTGAAGCCTCAAAGTGGGAGATGTCATTGGTCAAAAGGGTAAAGTGTCACATTCTATATTTTCCCAAATCAGTGGAATGTAAAGTCACAAACAAAAGAAACAAAGTCTCCTACACACAGAGAGAGAGAGAGAAAAAAAGAGAGAGAGAGAAAGAGAGAGAGAGAGAGAGAGAGAGAGAGAGAGAGAGAGAGAGAGAGAGAGAGGGAGGGAGGGAGGGAGAGAATCCTGTGGTTACCACAGGGGAAGCAGGAGGGAGCACCAGGTGAATAATGGGGGGCTCATATGCAAGTGGGCAGAGGAGACAGACATTGGTGGAGAGCACATAGCTGAGTGTGCTGTGTTGTACCATGAAGTTGTACAAGTGAAGGTTTACAATGTGATTAACCTGGTTACCCCCAAAAAGTAATCACAAAATACTTTTTGAGTATTTAATGTTCAAGAAATGAAGACACGTTTTTCTGTGTTTGAATAATAAGAACATGTATTTGTTTATCTTTTGTTCAATAAAAACCAGGTGAATAATCTGCTTCAGCTGGGTAGTAGCAGTTGTGCTGCAGAACATTAACCCTCAGACAGTCAGTGAGCAACGGCATCTTTGAAAAGGAAAGGAAGTCAATGGCTAAGTGTTATAAAACCTGGTTTTGATTACTGGCTCCTTCCCAGCAAGGCAAGAGCTAGACAGACACTGGGCTACAGCGTCCCTAGACGGAGGTGTGAGGATGGCGGTGGGAACCAATGGGGTTCCCGCATCCAGTTCCCGTGTCCCTGTTGCTGACACGCAATCTGAAACAGTTCAGAGTGGCCCCAGTGCACACATGGACATGCTCCCTCTCATCACTGGGGATCGCCTGCTGAACTCATGTCCAGGGCCCCCGAGGGTGCCTGAGGGGCCTCAGGGCGTCAGTAGTTTCCTATGCCTCCAGGTAGATGTGGAGAAAATCAGAGTTTCCTGAGGGGATGATTAAGATGTTCTGAAAATGCCTGAGTAGTCCGCAACAGCCGACAGGGATGGTTTCACCGCCTTCAGCTTGGAGATTTAGGACAAAATAGGTGTATTTCACAATGGCTTCAATCCAGATGTGAGGAGAAACGGGATGGATCATGGAAGTGTTGTAACCGGTATGAGATGAAACTGGAGTAATTGAGGGATTGTCAGAGACTGGAGAAATGTGCAGGAGGAAGCACCAAGAGTAATAAAGGCAGTGACCTCTCTTGTGGCAGCTGCCACCTTAGACTCAAATCCAAGCAGGGAACTGAAGGTGAAGGGAAGGTTTGACGTCTGAGGTGGTGTGCTATTCTGTGGAAGAACTATGTGAGTATTGTAACGTACCCAGGCAGAAACTTGTGCAATCTGTGGTCGAGGACAAGTTCAAGGAAACATAAATGTGGATGAGAGGGAACCTATTAATTTGGGCCCACAGGAAGAGTCTGCATTTGTATCTGCAGTGTGGGTCATTTCAAAAGGCCTCACAAGTTGACTGGGATGGGTGGCAGACAACTGCATCCAAGGATGGCCCAAAGAAGGCAGCATAGAAGTGCCCACTGTCTTTTTTCAATAAAGCAGTTCAGCCTTAACTGGTGTTGCTCAGTGCATAGAGAGTTGGTCTGCTGACTCAAGGATCCCAGGTTAGATTCCAGTTGAGGGCATGAACCTTGGTTATGGGCACATCCCCAGTAGGGGGTGTGCAGAAGGCAGCTGATGGATGTTTCTCTGTCATTGATGTTTCTAACTCTCCCTTCCTTTATGGAAAAAAAAAAATCAATGAAAATAATTTTTTAAAAAGAAGTTCAGTAGTGTAGGGAGGTGGGATTGTTGGTGTCAATTGGTAATGTGAGCCCTATTGCACTCTGGGAGTACCCACAAGGCATACCTTTCACCAATACATTGGGAACTATATTGATGACTGGAAACAGCATATTTGAAGAGCTGCATGAAGACTCTTCTTTGAAAACCAGACCTGGGAACTGCATCCTCAACGTGAAAGTGTAAATGTGACGGGAGGCCTTGAACCTTAGGGCCTTGTCCAGTCAGTCACTGAACTCATGGTGGATCTGATCAGCCTAAAACACAGCAAATCCAGGCAGAATCTGGTGAGTCTGGCGGCACTGATGTACAGTGTTGGCTAACGAGTCAAGTGCTCCTAGCGGTGGGGAGAGGGCACCTACTGCATTGTTGCTCCATCTAGTGAAGCAGAAATGTCCCAGTGAGTCCCAGGGCCCAGCAGCCTAGGCCCTGTGCCCAATTCTCTCAGATTCTCAGGGATGTCTTGTTGCTTAATACAGGCCAATTATGAAAGATACACTCAATTTTCCATAGAAAAATTTATTCTAATGGAACCACAGCTACTTGCTGTCAAAGTATGAGAGGCTTGGAGTTTCTGCAGAGACCATCGAGTCTCTGGCTGTTACAGAAACAAACAGCTTGCAGACCTCTGCTCTAGGGTCTTGGACTCCATTTTTTAAAAAATACAAAATACATTTTTATTGATTTCAGAAAGGAAGGGAAAGGGAGAAATATAAATGAGAAACATGGATCGGTTGCCTCCTGCACGCCCCCTAGTGGGGATCGAGCCCAAAACGCAGCCTGTACCCTGGGCCAGAATTGTACCCAGGACCCCTGAGTCTGCAGGCTGACACTCAATCTACTGAGCCAAAACAGCTAGGGCTTGGACTCCATTTTTAGTCTTTTCCGAGCTGGTAAAGAATTTTGGAGGTCTATTTCCCTAACCCTAAGAACAACCATTTCCAAGCTAATTGGGCAATATTGAGACTTTCCTGATGATAGGAACACTGGAACATCTGTAAATGCTTTTAAACTTCTGAGTGAAGTTTGTGTACACTCCAATGAAACCAGTCCACAGCCTCTGCTGCTCTCTGCACAGGCTCATGCTGGAACTCAGCAGCAGGGGCAGGCTGCAATGAGTGTGGATTCCCCGCAGGCCAGCCTGGTGCTCCATGTAACTAAATGTAAGCTGCCAAAGCGAACACACAATCAAAGCCTGAGATGTGCCAATGTGCAGCATGGCATCCGCCTGGGAGCCCAGCCTAGCCCCAAAGGCTAATCCTTGTGCCTCAGAGGGCAAAACCTAGCCCTGAAGAGCCTTTTCCATCCCGAAAGAGCAGAGCCAGCATTGAAGAGCCCAGCCTCTCTTACAGAGACTCCTAGTGAGGCCCACAGCCGGCCCTGCTCCTCTCACTGAGTTCAACCGGGAAGTCCAAACAATTCCCCTGCAGCCTAACACATGTCAATTATGTGAAACTTACACCCTGGTGTCTGCTTTATTGGAATACAGCCTCACCTATTTGCTCACTATTGTCTATGACACTGAAATGCTGAGAAGAGATTGGAATTTAAATACACACCTTAAGCCATCAACTCTCTGGCTGTTACAAAGTCTGCAGCTCTGATCCCAGATCTCGGAATTGTTGTGGGGTCGAACCCTGGGTTCAAAATAAGACCACCGGAGGCAAACAAGAATTTTTTAAAATATATTTTATTGATTTTGTACAGAGAGGAAGGGAGAGAGATAGAGAGTTAGAAACATCAACGAGAGAGAGTCATCGATCAGCTGCCTCTTGCACACCCCCTACTGGGGATATGCCCGCAACCAAGGTACATGCCCTTGACCAGAATCGAACCCGGGACCCTTCAGTCCCCAAGCCGACGCTCTATCCATTGAGCCAAACAGGTTTCGGCACAAACAAGAATTTATTGAACTGGCCAGGGCACTGCAAGAGCACCACACGCAGGCGGACCCTACACGACTGCACCGCTGTAGGGGCAGGTAGTTATTTTTAAAGGTTCTGAGAAGGAAAACCCCCATTCTGCAACAAACTGTTGTTTGGAATTTTCTGCTGTTCTTCCTAGATAAAATGCTGCTTTCTAGTTTGCTTTAGCCCGTTTGAAGAATGATGAAGATAAACTTAGCTGTCTGACCTTGCAGGCCAGAGACCAGATATGCCCACAATCTCAATACCATGCCAGGTGCATTTTTTTAATTGGATAGAAAAGCATTGTTTTCGAGGCCAGCATCGAGATAACCACTAAGTGCACATAGGGCTGGCTCTTTAATAAGAAAAGGAAGTTCTGCCTGTAACCTTGCTTAGAATTTGAATTCATCCTATTTCAGGAATAACTTGATAGTCTTTGTATGGCTGGCTGAAGTCCTTTCACTAAACATAGTCTCTTCCATCCTGATGGCCATTCATGGTGAGGGGAACGCTCCGGGACACCTGCAGACATGCCTTGTGCTCTGTGTGAGGCTGGAGCACACTCAGATGAGGCCCGTATCTGCTCCCTGCAGGCCAGTCCTGTGCTCTGAGCCTTGAGACCCTATGTCAGTTGGCATCAGAAGAATGGTGCCTGGTAGAGCATGAAGATCAGGAGGCTCAGCTGCAGGCCGCCTGGCCTGCTGGGGGGTGTAGTGGAAGGGCGGTGTGCCCCACCTCAGGCGTTGCCGGCTTGCCTGACCTCACAAGGAGGTCTCTGCTTCTTGGGGTGATGCACCCAGGCTCTTGCCCAGCTGGAGGTGCAGGGCATTGAGGTACCAGCTAGATCTCTACTCAGAAAGGACCAGTGGTGGCCAGGTGGAACAGGGCTCGTGCCAGTAACAGGGTGACCGGGCTGAGCTGGGACACCTGCTGGAGAACTGCTGCTGGGAAATCGCTGACCCAACCAGCGCTGAAGAGGAGCATGTGCAGTGCCCGGGGGAGTGGGAGGGGTGCCTGCCCTTTGGCTGTGAGCACCCAGCCAGCCAGGGAGGAGATGGAGTGGGTGCATGAGGTCTGGGAGGGATGCTGAGGCCTACACTGTAGCTCGTGCTCCCTGACCAGCTCCAGGAGAGCTTCCTGCTGCAGGGCACGGGTCAGGCCCTCCGCGCAGGCTGCTCCCAGCAGCGTCTGCACCGCACAGAAAAGGGCTCTTACTGCACGGCTCTGCTTACTTGTTGTTTCTCTTTCTGTGAACCTTGATCTTGCTCTGACCAGAGGTACTTCCGGGCCCTGCTAGGGCAGGTGGGCTGGAGATGTTCCTGGGCGTAGAGCTCTGCTTCACTTCTCCTGGCTCCTTCATGCCACCTACTGTTCTTCCCAGAAAGCCTCTCACAATTTGCAAACTGCATTACGCGGGGCTTGCTCTACATTACGGAGCTTTGCGCCCTGGCTCATGTACCGCTCCATCATCTGTGCCCTGGGCATTCCCGCCACCATTGCGGCACAGTGGGTCTCCCCTAAACACCCGCGGACAAGGCCTGGGATGTCCCTGGGCCCTGGCTAGAGCAGTGCTGTGCCCACCAAGCCCTTGACTCTCACCAGGGGCTGTGGCAAGGCCACACGTGGGCCAGCTGGGCCGGCTCTTCCTATGGCTAGGCTGGCCTCCAGGCGGCTCGAGTTACAGAGCGCTCGGTTAAGTATGACACATGAAACCAGACACGTCGGGTTTTTAGTGTCATGGTGGCGGCAGCAGCCTTCCTCTACTTCTACGGGGTCCCCCACCTTCAGGAATCTCGCTAACACCTGGAGGGTGGCTGCAGTGATGACTCCCGAATCTGCACCTCCTTTCTGAAGCTGAAAGGGGAACTCCCCAAGTGCCTTAACAATAAAAGTGAGGGGAAGCATCTGAGGGATCAATTTCTAGAAGGACCTCTTAGAGAACCCAGGGCCCACCTGGCTCCAACCCAGCGTCCTGGCTGCGGCCTGTGGGTAAACTGCCCGTGTCCCCTGCTGCTCCTCCTCAGCAGGCAACGCCATGCCCTGGGCACAGAGGCCTTCAAAGCTCATGTTGGGATTTTACTCTCCTCCAACCATTTTGTGGGGAAATAATGAATTGGGCCTTTTTGGGAATTCTGTTTCTGGAGCAAAACGCCCCTCTATTACCTCGTCCTTACTTGGTAACCCAGCTTAGAACAGGCCATCCATTTCTGGCAGTTTTCAGAAGTGATTGTAAACTGGTCTCTTTCTGGGGCTGGATCTGCTGATGTTAAAAAGCACAGAGTCCCCAGCCTCGAGGCAGCCCCGCTGATCATGGAGGTGTGTCCAGGCCTCCGATACCTTTAGTTTTCATATTTGCCCTTGGGAGAGTAATGTAAGGTAAAATGGGGAAAGATATTCAATATTCAATACCAGGTTTTAAAAAGAAATATGCTGCATTGATATGTATCTGGAGGCAAAGATTATGGTGAAACTGAAAGAAAACACAGAGACAATTAGCATTCAAAGAAGAAAAAGAACAATGCCTGTGACTTGTCAATGTCAGCATGACATCATTAATGACTATGCTAGCCTCAGAGTCCAGCCCAGTGTCAGCACCTCTGAGCCGAAACTCCCGCACAGAGAGCCCATCACCAAAGGGCTGCGCCTCGCTCAGGGAGAGGACGGGCAAAGCCCGAAGCAATGGCCCTGGGCCCTGGGCATCTCTCTCAGAGTCTTAGGAGGCTCAGTCCTGACATATCACTCCCTGGCCTTTCTCTCAGAAAGTCCTAGCCCTTGGCCCTGGGCCTCTCTCAGAGCATTCGAGAGCATGAATAAGCTACCCCAGAGGACAAACCCCATAGAGATCCAGGCTCCCTAGCAGACTGGAGGGGCAAGATTTCCAATCTCTGGCTGAGGTCTACATGGCATCACTGGTGACTTCCATCCCTTCCTTCTAAGGTGACCAGATTGTCCCGCTTTTGGCAGGACAGTCCCGATATTCAACAATTTTTCCAGCATCCCACGGTGTTTTAAAAATGTCCCGATTTTTGGAAAGAATCTTTCCAAAAGCGGGACTATCTGGTCACCTTACCTTAGGCCTAAGCAGTCCTAGCTTGAGGGGCAGATAGTGAGGGTAAGGAGCAGTCCTCACGCTGAGGATGGCCTGTGACTTATCCAAACAGGGCTATCTGGGTTTCAGAAAAGTAGTGCTTAACCATGGGCCACTATTACCAGACAACCTGGCTGTCCATTGTGACCTGGGGGATATGTTTCACAGGGAGCCTAAAGAGGCCACACACAGGAAGACCATGAAGTTAAAATGGTTCATACATGACGGGACCTCAGAGGACCAGAGCTGTGAGATAAGAGGTGACCCACTTGCCCTCGGGTCCTCCCACTAAACAATGATGTCCTCTTTCAGCCTAGACGTGTGGGCGCATAGAAGGTTCCCTATGACCTGGTGACAGAGGAAGCAAAGTTGTGGCCTGGCTTACCGATGACTTCGCATGATGTCAGTGACCACCCAGAAACTGGACTGCTGCACTACAACGGACCATTCTGGATGTTTGTGAAGGACAGTGGGCGATGAATCTATCACAATGGGCAGAGATTGGGTCATTCACCTTGAAGATCTCCTACCTGCAGACAAATCCATGGTGGTCACCAGAGGGGAAAAAGCATGAGTGAGGGCACAATGGCAAAGGAGTTCAAATACCAAGAGACTATCGTATGGGTGTTGAGCACATACTGGTGTACGCTATGTTGTATTGTAAAGTTGTATGGTAAAAGTTAATATGTCATTAACTACATTATCCCCCAATATTTAATAATGGAATAATTATAAAAGAATTTTTGTCAGTCTTCTTCCTTTTTTTGAAAATAAGAGATACTTCTTTGTTTTCAAATAATGCCAACATAGTTTTGTTTACTTGCCTCTGTTCATTAGGATCATGGAAAGCCTCTGTTAAGACTGAGCAGTAGAAGGTGTGCTTAGGGTGTCAGCCATCAGACAGTTACTGAGGAAGATGTCTATGAAAATAAAAGATAATCATTAAGAAAAAACAAACATCAAATACTAATTCCAGAGTCCATTCAAGACAATACTATTTAATAAAAGAGTAATATGCAAATTGACCATACCTCTACTATGCCCACAAACCACAGCTACCTTCCAATCAGAGTGAGTATGCAAATAAACCAAAGCAAGATGGCTAAGCCACAGAGAGCAGGAGTGAGATTTGGGTTTCCCTGGCAATGGAGGAAGCCAAGCTTTCTGCCTGCCCTTGCAGGCCTAGGCCTCCACTCAATGTTACAAAGTTTTAATTATAGAAAGTGAACAAATTCCAACAGAAATGGCTGCAGCCACAGAGCCAGCAGGAGGCCTGGCTCCACTTCAGGTTACAAAGTTTCATTTGTAGAAGATACATAAATCCCAGATACCAAGGCCTCCTCTTGGATCGCCAGGGGGCATGACTGGCCTGCAAACCACCACAGGCCCCTCGCTCAGGCCACCTCACACCCCAAGGGAACCCTCATCCTGATCCGGGACACCCTTCAGGGCAAACCAGATGGCCCCCACCCATGCATTAGGCCTCTAGCCTATCTAATAAAAGAGTAATATGCAGATTAACCATTACTCCAACATACAAGATAGCTGCTCCCATGTGGTCAAAGATCCTGCCCCCATGTAGACACAAGATGGCCACCACAAGATGGCCAGCAGGGAGGGCAGTTGAGAGGGACCAGGTTTGCAAGGGAGGGCAGTTATGGGTGACCAGGCAAGCAGGGAGGAGCAGTTGGGAGGAACCAGGCCTGCAAGGGAGGGCAGTTGGGGGCAATCAAGTCTGCAGGGGAGAGCAGTCGGGGGTGACCAAGCCTGCAAGGGAGGGTTGTTAGGGGTCACCAGGCCTACAGGGTCAGGCAGTTATTGGTGACCATGCCTGAAGGGGAGGGCAGTTGGGGCAAACAGGCCGGCAGGGGAGCAGTTAGGCATTAATCAGGCTGGCAGTGGAGTGGTTAGGGGGTGATCAGGCTGACAGGCAGAAGTGGTTAGGGGAAATCAGAAAGGCAGGCAGGCGAGCAGTTGGGAGCCAGCAGTCCTGGATTGTGAGAGGGATGTCTTGGGCCTAAATGGCAGTCGGATATCCCTCGAGGGGTTCCAGATTGGAGAGGGTGCAGGCTGGGCTGAAGGACACCCCCCTTCATGCACGAATTTCATGCACTGGGCCTCTAGTTTCTAAATATTGGGCTACAGCATCACTAAATGGAGGACTGAGATTGCTGTGGGAATCCAATGTGTTTTTAGTTTGTAGTTTCCATGTCTCTGGTGATGACATAGGCTCTTGAAAAGTTTCCGAGTGGTCTGCAACAGCAAACATGGATGTTTTCCTTGATTTATATCCAAGAACCAGATTCAGCTTGAAAATATTCAGGACATGAGTAGATTTATCTTCTCAACAGTTCCAAGACAAAGATGTGAGAAAATTGGAAAGGTTCATGGTACAGTTATAACCTACATGGCTACAACCTATAGGAAATTGGAATAATTCAAAATTGTTCATGGACTGGGAAAATGTGCAAGAGGAAACACACAGGGGTGATAATGGCAGTGAGCTCTCCTGCAGCAGGAGACAAATCCCAGCAGGACACTAAAGGTGAGGGACAGAGTGTGACCCTGGGGGAAGTGTGCTACCCTTTACAAGAGCCACGTGAATTCTGTAATTTACACAAGCAGGGAAACATGGGTTATGTATGGAAATAATTAATGGTGGGGGACAATGCTCAAAGAAACATGCATTGTGATGAAAGAGAATTTAATAATTTGGGGTGACAAGCAGAGATCATGCATTTATATCTGCAGGTTGGGTCATTATCAAAGTCGTATAAAGTTTCTTGAAATGGTGGGTTGAAAAAGGCATCCAAAGATGGACCAAAAATTGTGACATGGAAATGCCCACTGTTTCCTGCTCTAATGTAGAAGAAGGAATGTTTTGGTTGGCCAATTGACTCAGAGCCCTTTTTAAAAAGTTTTATCCGGGTAACTATCTCTGTGTGGAAAACAATGAACTAGATATTTCAGTGACCAAAGGAAAATGGTTATGGACAGAAATTGGTCTCAGAAACCAAAATAATACCATAATTCCCCAGTAAGAATTGAAGCTTTTGAGGGTCAGGTGACCAGTGAATTTTAGCTCAAGTCCATTTTGAAATAGGTCCAAATTCTGTCTCACACATTCTGTGGTTGCTCCTGGTTGTGAAATACATAACTGAAATAGCTATACCAGCAGAATTATCCCACACAGTCATCACCAATGAGTCAAGGCAACTGTGGAGAGAAAGTCTAAACAAATACATTAGAACTGCCTATGACTGTGCAAGTATTAAGTTAGAAGCTGTACCACCTGCCTGATATATATGAGAGATTTGTGCCAAATTTGAAGAATTTGAAAGATCCAGGAGTATGGATTTGGGCACGTCCTTATTACTCTTTCAGCTTGTTTTGAGAAAAAGAAGGAGGAAGAGAAGGAGGAGGAGGAAAAGATGGAGAGAGTAGAGGAGGAGGAAAGAAGGTTTAGAAGAAATAGGAGTAGGAAAAGGATGAGAAGCAAGAGGAGGAGGAGATGGAGAAGAGAGAAGAAACAACTTGGAAAGTGTTAGTGTACTCAACCTTTTCTTAACTACAAGAGATCCTAGATGCTGCTGTTGTCTATGTGGTTACTTTGCTTGAGTGACTTCAAAGTCCACATCACCTTGTACCATATGCACCTACAGTGCAGGCAAATGCCTCCGCCTGTGTTTCCATAGTTTAATCAAATTTGCCTTCTCTCAGGTGGCAAGGCTCCCTTAAACCTTCAATATCTTTCCCCGGGGATGAATCATCTCTACAGGTCCTCACTGCCTTTTCTTCCACAGGATATACTTCTTGCTGGCCAATTACAATGATGATATTATGCAGAATGGACCAAGTGAGGGGAAAATACTACTCTAGAGTTGATACACTTTTAGAGTCAGTAGCTGAGAAAGAAATCTGACTGAAATTCACAATTCTTACTCAGTGAAGTATTGTTGTGTCCAATGCTATTCTGCGGGGTAGAGAACTGTTTGATGTAAACAATGATTGCTGGCATTTGGCCCTACCTGCTACAAGATGGAGAAACAGCACCGAGGAGGCCTCTGAATTTTAGAGGCAGATTATTCCTCAATTTGATATATAATTCCATGGAGTGACCTGAAAGTTTGCTTCTTTTGGGTTCAACCTGGAAAAAGACAGGCACTGTCACAGGTCCAAGCTGCTGCGTGTCCTCCTCCACGTACTGCAGCAGATGTGATGGTCCTACCAGTGTCCCTGGCAGATGGGCATTCTGTTTGGGACCTCAGGAAGGCCGGTGTGAGTCACAGTGTAGGTGCTCAGGATTCCCCACCAATTCCCGATACCATCCACAAGTAAGTAGCATTCTTCTGGGTAGCAACTCTTGGCCTTCTTTTGAGTCAAATTTTGGGGGAAAGTTCCTACTTAATAAAAAATCCACGTGCTGGGACAACCTCTCAACAGGTAGCATCATCTCCACCCAGTACACAGCATTCGAGGGTTCCCTTCTTCTGTCATTTTAGTGTCCAGACGCAGAAGAACCATGGAGAGCAGGAAAAGGCAGCAAAGCTCCTCCACGAAGTTACTCCCTCCTGAGTCGCAGAGAAAAAACAGATATCGAACTCAGAGGCTGGGCAACATGAGCATAAAGTCCATTAGGGTGTAGAGAGCTGGGATAGTGGTCACATTAGAGGGCAAGCTCCAGCGGGGTCTTGGCTCTCAAGGGACCTGTGATCCAGACTCGGTCAGGTCCATCTGCACAACACAGGTGGCTTCCATCCACGGTCAAGTCCACAGCAGTACGTGCTGGAAGGGGCAAACATTGAGAAGCATCTGTCGTCCCCCCTGAAGGTAAACTGAGATTTGTCAGAAAGGGCTTCCTTGGTCTCAGAAAGGAAGCCACCAAGTTACTGTGCAATCTGAGCTGTCCATTAAGTCTTGGGTGTGATGTTTACCATGGGACATAAAGGTGGCTACACCTAAGAAGACTATGACATCACTTTTAATTGGCTCCTACATGATCAAACCTGGGATGATCCTAGAGGCACAGAGACATTCTGTAAGTAGTGGCCCATTTATCCATGATCACTCTTCCATTTCAGCTCTTGGACTGATGAGAATCTATAATGTGCTATTGACAGAGGATGGAAAGGTGTGGCTGGACTTACATGTAATTTAGCATGACATTGGTCAGCATCCACCAAGTGGGCAGCTGAAGCAGGACAGACATCTGTTAATATTCCCAAAGTGCAGAGGGAAGGAAACTGACACGACGGGCAGAGTTCCCAGCAGCTCACCTCCTGCACAGTAACTTTGCTTGACTGTCAAATGATCTGACTCATGGCTCTGCCCAATTTTTCCCATCAATAGTGAGGGATTGCCAGGGTTCTTGTTCCAGCATTTGTCCTAAGGCAAGGTGGAGATAATACCTCAAAGGACAGGGTACAGAAGCAATGTCAGATTGGGGAATAGCTTTCAGCCGTTCAGGTGTTTGGGCAACAGGAGGCAATCACATGCAGACTGAGATGCCTTGAGCTGTCTGGCAGTAAACAATCATCCTATTCAGGTTTGGGGGACTTGCCTTTTAGCCATCCCAACAGGTGATTACTTATGTGACTCAGCCCTTGTTGAGCCCCAAGTTTCATCAACCTTTTAATGAAACTCTTGTAATTGTGACATGCTGGAAGTGGCTTCCAGCAAGGGACATAAAAGAAACATGATTGGAAAATTCCTCACCCCGGGATTTGGGCAGATGTGTGAGAACAGTTTTTACTCAATGGACAAAAAGGTATTTGTGCCTCTAATGATGCTTGTCACAGTGGAGCCACCACAGGTAGGATTTAATTAATCAAGAGTATATGTGGGCACAATCTGTATTTTTTTGCATCTGTGGAATGAAATAGGCACAAACAGAACAAAGGAACCAACAAAATCTCAGGCCTATATATGACATCATGGTTGGTACCAAAGCGGAAAAGCATGAGTGAGGATTACGAGGGTCAAGGGGGTCAAATACAAGGAAAGTAGACTTTGGATTGTGAGCACATAATGGAGTATGTTCTGTTGTGCTATGAAGATGTACAGGTGACATTGATGTAATATTAACAAGGCTATATCCCAAGAATACATAACTGATTTTGAAGCATCCATCTTGTATGAAAACTGCTGTTTGAAATTTTAACCCTGCTATTTGGCTCCTGTAAATTAAACCTTCCCCAGACAAGGTTAACAGTGCTGGCGCCAGACCAGGCCTCTGGTTGTGGTCTCAAGGCCCCAGTACACACTGACTCTTTAAGAACTTGCAAAAAGGGGCCTGAAACACTCCATATTTGGGAGACAAAGAAGGTAAAATCATATAAATAGGGAAAATTCTTGCATGTTGGGGCCCAGAATTTGAGATACATTTTCCTCTGGACCCATGCGTAATAAATGTAACTCCATCTCTCTGATATTGCTTTGTTCTTCTTCGATTTTCTTTAACAATTTTACAAAGACACTTTTGTTTAATAAAGAAGATACCTTTTCCCTGTCTAACATGAGGATATCCTTATTTACATACTTTTGGTTCTGTAAGGATAACATGAAGCCTGTGTTCAGACTTGTAGCAGCAAGTACTGCAGGGTGTTAGCCATTGGACAGTTAATGAGGAACAGTGTCTATGAAAAGAAGAAAAGTAAATCACTAAGAGTTACAGAACTACTTTCTAACTCCAGAGTCCACCCAACAATGCAGTTTCTAAATACAGGGCGACATCACCACTAGGTGCAGTGAAAATCACTGTGCCAATCCAATGGCTCTCCTGACTTCTGGTGTGAATGTATGTGGTGTCTACATAGACCATCTGACCAATTTCTGAGTTGTCCAAAACAGCACACATGGATTGTCTACATGACTTATAGCCAAGACTCAGATTCAGCACAAATAGCTTCAGGGTATGAGTATATGTTTGTGTCAATAATCTCAAGCCAGAGTGAAAAAAATTGAAAAAGTTCATCGTAGAAAGCTGGCAAATCTGATCATCAAGGTTCCCTGGGTTGGTCAGAGCAGGGAAAGAGGTAACGAGGGGCCAAGCTGCATGGGTTTCCTGGCTCCCATGGACCTGTGGGCGGCAATGGCACCAGCCTCTGAGCTGTCCATTATGAGCTGGGTGTGATGTCACTCACAGAGGCATTAAGGGACCTGCATGGGAAGACAACATCTATTAGTGTGGGCCATACCTGATCAAACCTGGGCTGATCAAAGCAGTTATATGAGGTGATGCCTTGTGCCCTCCTGTCAAACAAGGAATCCCTCTGTCTACCTAGAACTGGTATTCATAGAAAGCTCCCTGTAGCCTGTGACATTGAAGAAGTCACTGCCTGACCTACTGATAGATTTGTATGATATTGGTGAGCAATGTTATTTTCCTTTGGAATAATATGAGTAAGTTCCTCTGCACTTTCCTTTTCCTCACTAATATCAGGGTGAGCTTCTGTTCAGACTGCATTTTAGTAGGTGCGCTGTAGGGCCTTAATCATCAGAAAGTTAGTCAGAAATTGTGCCTATAAAAAGATAAATCATTTATTTAGTGTTAAAAAAACAAGTTCTGCCAAGACCGGTTTGGCTCAATGGATAGAGCATCGGCTTGGGGACTGAAGGGTCCCGGGTTCGATTCCGGTCAAGGGCATGTACCTTGGTTGCGGGCATATCCCCAATAGGGGGTGTGCAAGAGGCAGCTGATCGATGACTCTCATCGATGTTTCTAACTCTCTCTCTCCCTTCCTCTCTGTACAAAATCAATAAAATATATTAAAAACAAACAAACAAACAAAAAAACAAAACAAAAAAACAAGTTCTAATCCAGATTTTGCTCAAGACACTTAGTAAATATTGGGCTATAGCATCACTAAATGGAGGAGTGGGGGCTGTTATTTTCCATGTCTGTGGTGATAAATCAGACATTCTGAAATATTTCTGAGTGCTCTAGAACAGTGGACATAGCAACCAATTGTTTGCTTGTTCTGCCATTCTGTCTATTTACATATTAGCCTTTTATTATATAGGATACTAGAGGCCCAGTGCACAATGGGGATTTTGAGTTCTCATTCCATGTCTGTGGTGTTAACACAGACATTTTGAAATATTTCTGAGTGCTCCAGAACAGTGTACATGATTTGTATCCAAGACACCTGATTCAGCATGAAGAGATCAATTTTCTCACAGGTTTTAAACCAAATGTAAGAAAAATTGGAATGGATTATGGTTGTGTTATAACCCACATAGGAGGAAAGTAGAACAACTCAGGATTTATCAGGGAACAGTAAAATGTGCAAGAGGAAACAAACAAGATTAGCAAAGACAGTGAGCTCTTCTGTGACAATTACTGCCTTGACTAAACTCAAATCCCAGTAGGACACTAAAGGTGAGGGGAGAGTTTAACCTCTGAGGTGGTGTGCTACTCTCTGTGACATGTAAGTGCCCATTCTCCCTCATTTTAAATTATGAAGAAGCAGTTCAAAAGTTTAGGGAGGTGTTAATGTTGGAGTCGATTGGTGATGTGAGCCCTATTGCACTCTGGGAGTGCCCACATGGCATACCTTTCACCAATGCATGGGGAATTGTAGTGATGACTGAAAATAGCACATATGAAGAGCTGCATGAAGACTCTTCAATGAAAGCCAGACCTTGGGAACTGCACCCTCTCAATGTGACAGGAGACATTGGATCCCCTAGTGGCAGGGGCACTGGGCCTTGTCTAATCGGTCATTGAACTCCAGGTGGATCTGATGAGCCTAAAATACAGCAAATCCAAGCAGAATCTAGTGAGTCTGGCTGGCCCTGACGTACAGTGTTGGCTGAAGAGTCATGTGTTCCTAGATGTGGGTATAGGAAGCCCACTGCATTGTTGCTCCATCTAGTGAAACAGAAATGTCCCCATGAGTCCAAGGCCCCAGCAGGCTGGGTCCTATGACTAATTCTCTGAGATTCAAGGGAAGCCTTATTGACTAATATAGGTCTATTACATGAAAATCAAACTTTATTGTTCACAAGAAAAGATCTATTCTAATAGAGCCACAGGTACTTATTTACATAGAGTCAATGACTGATCTCCAATAATGAGAAGCTTGGAGTTTCTGCAGAAACCATAAGCCATTGAGTCTTTGGTTGTTACAAAAATAGCTTGCCAACCTCTGACCTAGGATTCCCTTTATAATCATTGAATAGTTGGTTAAGAATTTTAGAGAAGTCTTTTCCCCTTAGGACAAAAATTTCCATGCTTATTACTCACTAATGGCCTGGTGCACAAATTCATGCACATTGAAAGTAAATTAAGTAGAAAAAATATTTTAATATTGCTATTAGCTCTCTATAATAGACATATGAACCAAATTCATGATTGACAATGACAGATGGAAACACGTGTGTGATTGGTGCCAGTGAGAGCTGTATACATATCACACATGCATGAGGCCACTTAGCCTTTTATATATATATACTAGGGGCCCAGTGCATGAATTTGTGCACCTTGAAAGGAACTGTGGATCATGAGGCTGTGGTAGGCACAGGGAGGGGTCTTGGCCCATCCTCCAAACCCCCACCCAGCCCCTCCACCATGGCCCCTGTCTTCTGTCTGCCAGCAGCCCTGCTCCCACGCGCTGATGGTGCTGGCCCTGCTTGTACCAGCTCAAGGCACTTTCTATAAAAGATGTGTTCAGCCCAAGGCAATTTGTTTCATTGGATAGAGGTTCGGCTTGCAGACCTAAGATTACCAGGTTTGATTCCAGTCAAGGACACAGGCTGGATTTGCAGACTCGAGCCCCAGTAGGGGGCGTGCGGGAGGCAGCCGATCCATGCTTTTCTTTCATCATGGATGTTTCTACCTTTCTCTCACTCCCCCTTCCTATCTGAAATCAAATATATGTCACAGACCTTCAGTTTACTCAGAAAGTCACTCGAAGGAATTTTGTGTATATATACACAGACACAGAGAGAGATGTTCAAAGCATATTTCCAGCTTTCTCTGGAACAGTGACTGTTATCCCTGCAACGTTCTGTTGAGGGAGAGTAAGTGACTCCGGCAGGAAGTGCCGAGTACTGGCAGCTGCTTTACTCTGTGGCTCCACCAGAGAAATGACTGAAGTCCTTTGCACTTGGAGTGAATTGAGAACTTTCTACCTCTAGCAGAAGTCACTCGAAGAGAATCTTGATGTCTACCTGCTGAAACCCACAACCTACGGAGGCACCACCAGAGTTTCCCGCCCCCACATGCTTGTCTTCGGGCAGACACAGAAAGGCTGCGGCTTTCTCAGGACACCGACTCCTATTAAAAATCAATACAGCTGAAACCGGTTTGGCTCAGTGGTAGAGTGTCCGTCTGCAGACTGAAAGGTCCCGAGTTCGATTCCCGTCAAGGGCATGTACGTTGGTTGCGGGCACATCCCCCGTAGGGGGTGTGCAGGAGGCAGCTGGTTGATGTTTCTCTCTCATCTACGTTTCTAGCTCTCTATCCCTCTCTCCTCCTCTCTGAAAAAATCAGTAAAAAATATTTTTTTAAAAATCAACACATTTACCAGGTTTCTACGCCCAGCACTGCGAGTCCCGCAGAAGGAGGAGGGCGGCCAGCTGGACAGGGCACCGGTGCACCAGAAGGGAAACTGCACACGGCTTTCTATGAAGTAACTTCCTCGTCCTCAAGCGGCCCAGGACTTCCGCCTTCAAGAGAAAATACAGTGACTGCTCCCCCCAAAACACCTCAAGTCCTCCTCTCGCCACTCCACTGCAGTCAGGTTTCTCCAGCCCGCGCCCCGCCCAGGGGTCCCTCCTTCCAGTTCCGGAAGATCCCTGAGTCTCGGCCCCTTCGGCGTGTCTCCAGGGGGGGAGGACAACCTACTGAAAATGGGGGTCCGCTCCCAGGGCCTGCCCCATTCCCTGCACTGTGCCCAGATTCAGGGGCCGGTGGCCGAAGTTTGGGGTCGACTACCGGTCCCACTAACTGCACTGTGTGGAAACGGGGGGCACCACGATAAAGTTCGGAGGACCAGGCAGACTCCACCGCCCCGCCTCCCCCCCCCACCCGGGGCCGCAACTCACCCAGCAGCGACCCCCGCCGCCACCTCTCAGCACCTTTCTCTCTCCCACGTGCACCGCCTCGGGGCGCCCCGCCCGCCCGGGAGGCAGGGCCACACCCACGCCCTGATTGGCCAGTGGAGGGCGAGCCGGGCTCCGCTGGCGGAAGCGTCTGCCTTCGGCCGCTCCCAGTGCGAACTCTGCTGGAGGTGCGGATGGGCGCTGGCTACCGCCCCTCCCCGCCCCGCGCCAGAACCGGAACAAAAGCTGCATGTGGTATGTACTTGCATGTATTCACGTGGTATTCTCTTGGCGTCTACTTGCTGAAATCCACAACCTACGGAGGCACCACCAAAGTTTCCCGCCCCCACATGCTTGTCTTTGGGCAGAGACAGATTTTTCCTCAAGTTTTCAGGGGTCGAGTTTACCATTTATTGCCCGAATGGCTGGCTTCTGGGCTTAGTCCCTAGGACTTGGAAATACTTCCTCCCTGAGCTGGAAATCATAGATATTGGGTGGGGTGTGGAGGTTGGGGGCCACAAAAGAGAATTTTAAAAAGAGGAGGGTGGGCCCTAACGGGCTTGGCTCCGTGGATAGAGGGTCGGCCTGCGGACAGAAGGGTTCCAGGTTCGATTCCAGTACTTTGGTTGTGAGCACATCTCCGGCTACAAAAATGGTTTTGTTCGGTTCTGCTCAAGGGCAAGTGCTTTGGTTGTGGGCGTATCTCACTCTATCCCTCTCCCTTTCTCTCTGTAAAAAAAATAAATAAATAAAAATAAATAAGATATGTTTTTTTAAAACGAGGAGGGTCGGCCTCGGCGGGCGTAGCCGGAGAGGCTGGGTTGCGCCGGGACGCCGTCCTGTCCCGACCCGTGCCTTGTGTGGGCGTTTGCTCCCGCGGGGTCCGTTCATCAGAGGAGCTTTCCGTGAAGTTTTTCAAAGTCCGATGCGCATTCTGGGGGGCAAGTGAGTTCTGCTGGCCGACGCCGTGGACGGGCCCTTGCGTAGACACGGTGGTCGTAGGCGCCTCGCGGAATTTTTTCAAAGTCCCGATTCGGAAGCACGTTTGACCGGGCCGTGCCCGCGCGGGCGAGATGGTGAGAGAGGCCGTGGACGGCCCGGCCCGCTCCCTCTTGCTGCCGCCTGATCCGAAGCACGCTCTTGACTACGGGGGTCGACCAGATAGCCCCGTTTCTTTCTCTTACCCCCCCCGCCCCCCCCGGCCCTTCTTTGGTGGCGATGGGGTCCCGTGGGGTCTCCGGTGGCCGTGATTCCCTTCCGTGAGCCCGGCGTGATATGTAGACAGACTCCCCTGCCTCCGGGCGCATCCATGCTCTGCCTGAAGTTGGCATTTTGTACCACGAGATTAGTGTGGACACCATGTCCCTGGGTGCCTGAGAAAGAGAAAAGAGGAAAAGAAGGGCTTGGGTGGCGAGGCTAAAAGCGGCCAGGCCCGTTCCGAGCGGCTGTCTGCGCCTCATTTTCCCTTCTCGGTGCTTGTTGGCCCCGCGTTTGATCGATGTGGTGACGTCGCGCTCTCCCGGGCCGGGCCTAAGCCGCGCCAGACGAGGGAGGGACATTCCTTGGCGAATGGGACCGCTCTTCTCGCCCTGCCCGCGGGCCCCTAGCCTCTTACCCTCCTGCCCGATGGCGGTGTGTGGAAGGGGAAGGGGTGCGGAACCCGGCCCGACCTCGGTGGTGTTCGCGCCCCCGTTGGTCTTTGTGACGCAGCGGACACTCTCCGCGCTGGCCTTCCCGGCTTGCATCTCGCGGGCCGCCCCTCCTCGCGGCGGGGAGGGGGCCGGCCCGCCGTCGCGCCGCACGCGCCTCTGCCGTCGGGCGTGCGTGCGCTCCTTCGCCTTGGCCCTCGGTTGGTGCTCCTGGAGCGTTCCAGGATGTCCTTCAGGTGCCCGAGGCCGAGCAGGTGGTGTCGTTTCCCGTTCCCCGCGGGTCCCCCAACGGGCCGCCGCTGTCGGTGGTGCCGCGGAAGAGGGGCTCCGGAGCGGGGGTAGTTTTGACCCGGACAAGGTGAGGCACGCCCGTCCCCCTCGCGTGAGGGGCCCGGGTTTCTCGAAACGCTGTGCCGCGCGGACAATCGCGACGGGGCCGAGCCAGCGATGGCCGGCCGCTGGCTGACCCGTGAGAGGTATTTTTCCGCTGCCGCCTGTTATTTCCTACGTCGCTAGTTTTTTTCCTGTCGCGTCGTTGCCGGTCTTTCCGACGCAGCATCGCGGGGCTCTCTTTTAGCTTATAACTGAATGTGAGGCCCCCGGTGATTCAAGAGGGCGAGCGCCGAGGCAGCGCGGGCTCGCTCCCTTCTCCCCTCTCTCTCGGCGGCCCCTATCGCGAACGCTCGTTGCGTGTACAGCCCCGCTCTGTGCTGAGTCGGTCCGGGTCGTAGCTTCCCCTGTGGCCCCTCTCCCCTCCGGCCCCCGGTGTCGCACGCAAGTGTGGCTTTGCGGGCTCGATGGGGGTTTGCTTGCGTTGGGGTGGGGACGACGCGCCCTCGGTGAGGAAGCCCTTCTCTAGTGTTCCGAGAGGGTGCCTTGGGGTACCGGATCCCCCAGCCGCCACCCCTCCTCTGGAAGCGCGTTCGGTAGCCGCCCCCCTGTGCTTGGGCACTCGGGCCCCTCTGCTCCGGCTTTTGAGGGGCCCAGCGACGACGGCGACACGCAGCTGTTGCCTATGCCTTTTACCTACAGTGGCCCGCGCCTCCCCCCTCCGAGTCGGGGGAGGGTCCCGCCGGGTCGGGGGCCGGCGTCCGTCGCGGTAAAGCGCTGCGCTGCGCTGAGCTGCTCTTGCGCTTACGTGCGGGCGTCTGTTGCCGCGTTTTGCCCGTTCGGGCGCGTGCGCGGAGGGGGTTCTGGTTCGAGGCGCGGAGGCCTTTCCCATCCTCCGGCGTTGCCCGCTCCTCCCACGCCTTGGTGAGATGCGGCTCTCCGTCCGCTCCCGTCTCGAGTTCGCAGCCGGTGGGGTCTGCCTTGTGCGCGGGCACGGTCGGGGCCCGGCTTGTCCTCGGGGGGCGTTCCCGTCCGGGACGCGAGACCCCCCCCCCCCCCCGCCCCCAGCCCGGGTCGGACCGGGCGGGCTAACGGATGGTGTGGTGGTGGTGGATGGCTGGAGGAAGCCGCGGCGGCTTCCCCGTGGCGGTCTTTCGTTCTCTGAGGGTCGCGTGTGTGGTTCTTCCGCGGTGGCGGGGGTGCTCCGGGGCCCGCGCGACGGGAGGGAAAGGCGTCGAGGTTTTGTGCGCTTGGGAGGGGTGTCGGCCCGGGCGTCGCGGGGCCGCCCTGTGTGTCTGTGGCGGTGGGATCCCCGTGTTTACCCGGTGGGTCCGCTCAGGTCCCGGCGCCTTGCCTTGAAGTCTGCTCTCTCTCGGTCGTTGCGCCCGGGGGACCTTCCCTCGTGTGTTGCGCCCACAAGCCTCTCTGAATTCTGCGTGCCGCGACCCCTCCCGGGGGTTACCGCCGACGCACCACAGCGCCCCCTTCCCGGGTGGTCGTCTTGCCGGCCGCGCCCCGAGAACCGGCCTCCTCCTGCCGTGCGGGTGTAGCCCCTCGGCCCCAGCCCCCCGCCTCCGGTGGGGGTTGTTGGGGTTGGTGGCGTCCCTGGGCGGGAGTGCTTTCGGGTCGCGCGCGGTGTCGCCGCCCGGGGTGTGTTGTGTGTGTGTTTCGGGCCGCATGCGCCCGGGAGAAGAAAAAGGGAGGACTCTAGGTCCTCTCGTGGGGGCCAGGGGCGGTGGCCGCGGCCGGTGTGCGGCGGGGCCTGGCACCTCCGCGAGGTTGGCTTGAAGGTTGTCTGTGGCGGGGGCGGGGGGGAGGGGGGGTGGGAGAAAGCCAGTCGGCGTTTCCCGGGTTTCCGCGGGACCGGTCCATGGGTCCATGGAGGGGCCCCTTTGGCGGTGAGACCCCGCGTTGTCCTGGCGCGACGAACCGACTCGCTTACCCCCCCACCCCCCCCCACCCCGGTCCTGTTC